>PVKA01024889.1:0-33630 GCA_004027165.1 Ctenomys sociabilis
AAAAAAAAATAAAAAAATGCAATGTACAACTTAAAGGTCAAAAAATTTGGTAAAAGTACCTTATGTATTATGTTATGTCAAAATGGAAATTTACAGTACAAAATGTCATCATGATTGTCACGATGCAATGTTATATCTAGTTTTAATTTCTAATTTTTGTGTGAAATATGTAACTTAGTTGTTATGGTCTATAGGGATTTAAATGTCAGAATATCCATGGTTGTTAGAAATTGTTCCACATTATGTTCTTAGGGGTTTGATATTCAAATGAGATAGTAATATTAAACTTTCTGCCTCCATTACAATGTAATGTCATTAATCCTTTCTTCTGGATATTCAAAATTTGAGGTTTGGAGACCAAAAGTTAGAGATAGGTAGGCTAAGAGGGTATTCAGTATTTGGCTCTAGCCCTCCAAAGTCAGTGAGGACTCAGGACATAAGAGAACCTCTGATGCAATATGGATAACTCGGTGAACCCTGATTTTCTGATCAAGGAGATTGTGGCACTACAGAGGAAAGTGATTCAGTGATGTTTGTGCCTAAGGAGGGTTAGTAGGAGGGAAAAAAACCTCCAAGCTTCTGCAGAAAGCAACCTGGTACAAGGGCTGAGTTCAATACCCAGAGGGCTGACACTAACAGAAGAACTAAGACTATACACAGTTTAAATCCTGAGGAGATTTAACTGACCTTGATAGTAGCAAAAAATAATTAATTCAGGTCTCAGTTTAACTTGGTCTTGAATGTCCAGCAGAACAGTACAACCACAAGATGTGTAAAATAATGCCATAGTAATATGTTATCTACAAAAGAGACTAAAATCACTAACACCTAACAGTTGCCAGCTACACTGTAACTGACTACTATAGGTTAATGGACTGTATATTGCTGAACACAGGTAAACTCTTTGCACTGGGAATCTTTAGCCCCAATGAGTATGTTCATTCAGAATGGAAAGGGTTTGAGAATGAGAAAGTTTTCTACACAAAGTCCTCCAAACACAGCTCTTCCATCTTCAACTGACTGCCCATCACTTACAACTTCAAACCAAGAAAGGGGAGTTGTGGGAAGTGGCCAAAGCTGGAGTTCGATCATACATGCCAGGCCAGTGAAGAAAACAAGCTGTTCCGGTTCCTAGGAGAGGTGCTCAGGACACACATAAAGTTGCTAGGCAGAGGGACTGAAGTTGACACCAAGCTCCTGATAGCATAAGCACACTATTTATGGTGCGGTGGAGCAGTTCTGTTCCTCCCAGGTACAGAGAGGGTTCCACCTGACCTCAGATTTCTGTCTCTTAGCTTTATTTCACATCCTCTCATCATCCTTCCTCATGGGAACTTTGAGGGCTGTGTACCAAAGAATGAAGAGAAAAGCCAGAGTGGGGAAAAAAAGTCTCAGCATAGCAAATTGTGTCTCAGACAAAAGACTAAGATCTAGAATATATAGAGAGTTGAGAAAAAAAGACACACCCTCCCCCAAATTTAAAGATCCAATTCAAAAATGGGCATCTGAGTTTGAATACACACTTCTCACATGAAGAAGTAGAAATGGCGAATAAATATATGAAAATGTTCAACATCACTGGGCATTCAAGATAAGCTAAAATCTCCAATCTTACACTAGAAAGAATGGCTATTATCACAAAATCAACAAGTAACAAATGCTAGAGAGGGTATGGAGAAAAGAAACCCTTCTCCACTGTTGGTGGAAATGTAGACTAGTGCAACCACTGTGGAAATCAGCATGGAGATTCCTCAAAAACTGAAACTAGAGATTCCATTTGATGCAGCTATTCTCCTTCTTGGTATTCTCCACCCCAATTAAAAGCATCACACTGAGGGAGACTGACCCACTGACTATGCCCAAAGCAGGCTGTAAGTAGTGTGGGCTGTAAACAGTTAACCCAACTGGCTTGTTTAAGTAGTGAGTCAGGTGGAAGCCTACGTGACTCTGAAGAGCACTGCAGTGGTGTGCAGATCAACATTCCCCCTGCCAATGGCCAGACCAGAGACCAGAGATACTGTCCATGCAGCTGTGGGCTCTGATAGGAGATAATATAGCAGCTGAGGACAAGTTACTCTTCTAAAATTCTTTTCCAGAATTGTTTATTTTACTTGAAAAATGAGTTAGTTGTTAACCATGACCTTTTCCAGGTCTCTTCTGTTCTTCATGCAGGGATGTTTTGATTCCCCTTTGGTAATTCCTGCCTGCAACAGTGTCTTAACCCAGCAACCTCACCCCTTCTGCAGCTTTATGACCAGTAACCACTGCAGGTCTGGCTGGATCCAGGTCTTTGCTAGCTCAGCACTGAGCACCCCAGCACTGAGCACCCCAGTATCCTTCTCATTTTTACTTTGTCTCTGAGATTTTCTTTGCAGCATTGTATAAGAGAATCAAACAGTAGATTCGGGTCCTTTGCCAGAGCTCCTGATACCATACCACAGTGATATATGCACACTCATGTTATATAGGAGCACAATTTGTAATAGGTAAATCTTGGAAATGGCCCAAATGTCCCTTAAGCAGTGAATGTATAAAAATGAGCATTCTGGGGCCGGGGAGATGGCTCAGTGGAGTAAGTGATTCCTTGGCAAGCTCAAGGGCCTGAGTTCAATCCCTGGTTCTGCCAAAATAAATAAATAAATAAATAAACAAACAAACAAATGAGCATTTTTATATTGCAGTACTACTTTGCCATAAAGAAGGATAAGCCTGAGACATTTCCGGCAAAATGGATGTACCTTCAGGCCATAGTCTTAAGTGAAATAAATAAGGCACATGTGTAAATATCAAATTGTTTCTTAATGTGAGAAACTGAAAGTGTAAATAAACCCAAAATGTATAATCAATATTGTGAAATAAGAAGAAATTGTTCAAATGGAAAGAACTAGGGAGGGGGAGGGGAGAAAGAAGGAAGGAAGAAATGAAAAAAGGAAATGGAAACAAAGCATTGTAAATAAGGGGAAGAAGGGTTGAAGGGAGAGGAAGGAAGTGGGAAAAGAGAAATCAAGATACATTACGTACAGGTATAAATTCTCTGGGATGAATGTGATCATTATATATACTTAAATTGTGCCAATAAACCTAAAGAAAAAGAAACAAGGTGTTGTTAAATTTCCCAGGTTGGCCTTGAACTTGTGATCCTCTTGCCTCAGCCTCTAAGGAGCTAGGACAATAAGATATATCCTATAGTGCTCAGTTTGATTTAAAAAAAATAAAAATAAAAACAGGGGCCGGGGAGATGGCTCAGTAGAATAAGCACTTTTCTGGCAAGTGCAAGGGTCTGAGTTCAATCCCTAGTTTCACCAAATAAATAAATAAATAAATAAATAAATAAATAAATAAATAAAATAAATGCGGTAGACCCATTACCAGTTAAGATTTATTTATTTGCAGCACTGTGTATTGAACTCAGAGTCTTCCCACTGAGCTATATATCTCCTATTCCATATACTTATTTTGAGATAGGATCATGCTAAGTTGCCCAGGCTGGGCTCAAACTTGTGATCCTCCTGCTTCAGTGTCCCAGAGAGCTAGGATTACAACCATACCAGTACATTATCAGTTTGGTTTTTTTTTTTTTTTTTTTAAGTCATGGATTCTAGATAGATGGACTAGAAATACAATTACAACTTGGACAAACAGAGCTCTTTAAAGGAGAGTCAAGTGAAACAAAATTTTTTTAAGAAGAGACTTTTTAAGGACTTGAAATACATATTGCACTAATTAAATGAAAACGTATTTGTTCTTGAGATTCCAGTGCGTGGTTTGGAAGAAAGCAGAAGAAATATACAAAACATAGGATTAAAGAGATAGAGTTGGAACTGAAGGGGGAAGAGAGAACCCTGGAGGAGATGGTCAGAACCTGGCTAAGAACCCCAGAAAGAACACAAGAGGACAACAGCCACATGGCCTTCAGATCTTCCACTGAAATGGAGCAGGCCGAAGTGTCCCTACAATCATTTCATGCCTAGTGTTCCATTTTTGGAATGTCCACGACAACGGAAGATGATTAACATTCTTCTCTTCAAGTGTTACAGCTGGCACCTGGGTGTCCCCCAAAGCCTTGTGCAGTCACAGATGGGGCCTTTTAGGAGATGGGTGCATCTGGGGTGTAAGATGCTGGGATTAAGGGTGGATGACTACTACATGAATCCACTTGTTGGCTTGGCACATCCCTAATTCCAGTAGTCTGGACAGAGTATAAAAGGGGAAGAGAGATGCTGTTATCGTCCCTGTGGCTGTCACTTGCATGCAGTGCCACCATAGCCAGCTGACTATGCGCTGAAACCTCTACTGAGTGTGAGACAGGCAAGCACTTAGTCCACTGAGCTCTCTCCCCAGGCCAAGGCAGGTTCCTTGGCAACCCACTAAGGTCCCTCCTGTCCCTCTCACAGACGGAAGCTTCCTTTATTTTTTTTGGTTTTTGGTGGCACAGGGATCGAGCTCAAGACCTTGCACTTGCCGAAGTGTGAGACAAATTAACCTTTCCCCCTTTAACTGTTTGGGTTTCAAGTCCTTAAGCAACAAGAAAAGTACCTAGACCACTAAGTCCATAGACCAGCAGGTTCTGTGAGCAGTGAAGAGGCATGTGAAGAAGAGCCCGTATGAGAGCCCACGCAGCATGGCCTAACACATGTGTCTAGTGAGACAGAAGTCATGAGTGAAGGAAGCATAGAGCAAGAAAGGGGATCAAGGGCTGGGCAGCTAGTTCGGTGGTCCAAGCACCTACCTGGCAAGCACAAGGACCCAAGTTTGATCGCCAGTTTAGAACGTCATTGTTCAATGAAATGGAGTGCGCTGAAGTAACCTTGCAATCTTTTTATGCTTAGTTCCCATTTTTGGAATGCCCATGACAATGGAAGATAATTAAAATTTTTCTCTTCAAATTCTACCTTCTTGAATTTTTCTAGATAACAGAGGAATTTCATGCAAAATTCAAAAATGGCAATATTTGACATAAATGGATTAAAGGACAGAGCTTGGGCTTACAAATGCTGTGTACATACTGTACATGTGCATAAAGCATACCCAAAAATAAACTTTCTAGGCAGGGCACACAGTTGCACATCTCTGAAATCCAGCTATTTGGGAGGCTGAGGCAGGAGGCTTGCAAGTTACAGGTTAGTTTTGGCAACTTTGGCAATCCTCTCTTAAAATAAAATATGAAAAGGGCCAAGATGTTACTCAGTGGTAGAATGTGTACCTGGCCTGTCGGGATTCAACCCTCAGTACTGAGGGTGGCACAAGCCTATAATCTCAGCACTATGGGAGGCTGAGGCAGGAACATCCCAAGTTTAAACAGCCTGGGCAATTTAGTGACTGAGCAAGACCCTGCCTCAAAAACAATAAAGGCCAGTGGATATGCCTCAGTGTAACGGTGGAGGCCAGACCCCAGGAGCAGCCAAGAGAAAGTAATTATGGTTGAAAATAAAAAATATACCAGAAGAAAGAAAGCAGATTGAAGTCACAAGTTACACATTGGCCTGGGACCCAGAAGGCAGCAGCCTGTGATGACAGCAGCTGGAATCATCGGTGTGTTCTCAACACTACTGTACTAAATACAAAGAGCAAACGTTATGAGAAGCACAGTAAGTTCATAGAAATATCTGAGTGGAAACTTAAAATCCTCTATCAGAAACAAAGACAAAAGTACTATGAAAGTCTGAGTCAACATTACCAACGAATCAGTCCACACAGAAACTTACATCCCTTACACAGAGAACACATAATTTTCTACATCTAAAGAAAACTTAGAAAAATCATTTCCTTGGCTCCAAAGAAACCCACAGTGCATTTTATTAATGGAAATTTTACAAATCTAGAGAAAACAAATCCTTTCCTAATAAGAATAAAACAGCCAAAATTAACTAATAGAAAATTAGAATAGAGTAGCACTGATGAGAAGAAAGTCTGCCACTGAGAACCTGGCTGTGGGGTGGCTGGGAGGTCAGCCTCCTCCTCTAGGAAGTGTGCCTAGACTTCTGCCAATACAATCTAGGGAGGAGACTGAGAGCTGCAGCTTGCACCAGCCCTGCCTCTGACTGGGCTTTGCTGCCCAGCTGCCCAGTGCTACCTGAGGCCAGGACCCTCCCATTGGCCAGTCAGCACTTGCAGTCTCCTGACTTAATGAATATGCAAGCCAAAAAAGCAGTGTGCTTTGCAGGATGTGGGACACCCACTGGAGACTCCAGTACTCAATAGGTGGGGAAGGAGGACCTTGAGGGTGAGAACTTGAGCCCTCCCCCCCCCCCCCCCCCCCCCCCCCCCGTGCTGCACAGCAAGACCTGTCTTAAAAGACTAAGAGAAAGGACAAGCAGGAGGATCCTTGGTGGTTAGCACATGGCAGAAGCTGAGGGAAGTTAAAACACAAGAAGAAACCCAGATGCTAGCAGGAAAGAGACCGAACATTCCTTTATCCAAGGGTTCTTAGTGAGGTTCAGCTGGGTGCTGGAGACACTGCCACCTACATATTCAGCCTGAGACCCAGAGGAAGGAGCTGGTCATGGCCAACCTGCAGCCACCAGGCACTCAAGCCTGTGCTCCAACAGAAAATGGGAGAAGTGGGGAGGCAGAGCCCCTCATTCCCCACATCAGATAATCTAACCGCACAGGTGTCATGCACTTTCACATGCACCCCAGGATCAGCCCTCTTCTCCCAGTGGCCAGGGCAGACACACATCGGGGCAGCAGCCTCAGCCCTTTGCTTCCCAGGACAACACAGGACCCAGCTCTGCTCTCCGGCTAAGGAGAGGACTTGGAGCTGGTGTCTCTGGGAGCTCAGGGCAGAGCTGGACAGGGCCCTTGGGCCTCACCTGTGCTAGGCAGCAGGTCCTACACCCCAACCCAACCCCAGAGCCCACCTCAATGTGGAAATGGAGCTTCTTAAATCTAAAACTATGATGCCTCTGGACCCCAGGGCCTCAGCCCCATGGGTTCCATCTCCCCAAATATCAACCAATGGTCACAGATTCTGGCTCACCAGCCTAGCCCCTGACCCCAGCCCCCCAGCTTCATCATCCTGTGCCTTAGAGTCTGTTGCTAAACAGTATACCACAGAGCACAGAGACTGCTGTTAGCCTGAGGAGGGTAGAGATGTTGGGGCTGGGCCTCAAGGCAGGGAGTGGTCGCATCTCAGAGACCTGGGGGTTAACAGGACCAGAGACCAGGGATGAGGACTGGGTCCAGCACCAGGGAGCTGTGCAGGGGACACAGCTGCTTCAGCCTGGCTGGAATGGTGAGGAGCCCTTACATGGCCTACAAATAGAATCTGAGAGCCTGCTCATTCACAAGCCAGGTCCTGGGGCTGCTGTGAGTCATGCAGAGGAAAGGTCAGGACAGACAGAAAAGGCCAGCGAAGTACCGAAGTACCGCCAAGTGCTCCAGGAGAGGTGCTGCGGGAGGGACACTGCTCACAGCAGCCTCTCAGCCTGGCTTCAGCTTCCCACTCTTACCAAACTCCTTGGCTGCCCAGGAACGGGCATGGGTGGTTCTGTCCTGAGCTTTGTCCCAGAAGCATTCAGGGGAGGCCAAGTGGGGCGGCCAGGGGAGGAGAGAGTGCAAGAAAGCTTCCTGACCTCTGGCTGCCAGTAGATAGGTCACTCACAGTTCCCGGTGGTGGAGAGGGAGGAACAAGGCCTGAGGCTCCTTCCAGGCCAGGCCTGCTCAGGTGTGGTGCCTCCCGGGCTGTTTGCGCAAGGAGTTTCAGTGCAGCCCTAACTCTGTCAGGCCAACTGGCCAATGCCTGGTAGCAGGGCGGGTTCCTTGCCAGATCTGCGCCTGCCTGGCCTCCAAGGCCTGAGGCCAAGGCCCAGGGCGGGGAAGAAGGCCACAACTCAAGGTCCCTGGCCATTCCTGGGCTCTGCCTTGCCTCCTGGATGGGCGGTGTCCTCCTGGTAAACCCAGCCCATTCTTTCATCTGTGGCCCTCAGAGGTGGGGCTTTGGCCCCTCCTGGTACATCTCCAGTGGAGGCACCTCAGCTGTGGATGGAGGGTGAGACTGGAATAGAAGGGTGGCTGAGATAGCCTGGGGCTAGGGTGGGGTGGAGTTCAGCCCACAGACCCTCTCTGGACCAGATGGGGCACTTGTGTCATGAGAGCCACAGGGTGGTCAGCCCTTGTTCCAGCATGCTGTGTCCCCGAGTCCAGGCTGATGAGCTGCACCCATGGGCTGGAATACATCTGTGTGGCAGAGTTTCCGTGTCCCTCATCTGCCTCCTCATTCTTCTGTCCTAGGCTTGGCACCCTTCCCTTTCCAGGGTCCTGCTCTTCACTCACCTCTACCCCCTCCTCAGGCCCAGCTCCTGCTCATCACTTGCCAAAGCCTGGGGCTCCCAACTGCCTCTCCTTTCCCTCCCTGCTCTCTCCACCCACCTCCATTGGTCCTTGGCCAGTTGGCCTTGGACAGCCACTTCACATAAGTGTCCGGCAACCTTCATGCACCCTGACCCTCCTGCCATCCCTTTCCTGTGGAAGCCCCTCCTCAGTTTCTGGGCCACCATGTGCCTGCTTTTCCTTCCTGCTCCCTGGCTGTTTCCTCTCTGCTCCATCTCCTTCTTTTGGCCGCTTTTCTTACCTCCACACCATGCTAGGGAAACCACAGAAGTTCTTGGCTATTCTTGGGACCCTAGCCACAGGGGCTTTTCCTATGTCCCAGTCTCTTCTCTGAGAAAAGCATCTTCACTGCTGACAAGGGTCTAGACTTGGCCCATGCACAACACCCACTCCACCCTACCCTGCCAGCACCAGTGCTATCCATGCCCCCAAATGTACATACTTCTCTTTAGCCCATATCCACAATCTGTTCCCTTTTGTGGACCACGGGTCTGACAGAGCCAGCCCCAAAGCTGTGGCTGTGTGGATCTGCAAATTCACTTGGGGATAGGCAGGTGGTCAACCTCTCCTGCTTAAGGGATTCCTCCTGCATACACTGAGATGGAGACTCCTTCCTGAAATGCTGCCCCAACAAAGAAAGGTGGGGTGGGGATTTCTTGTGGAGGATGCCAGCTCCCTGGCCTAGGCATTGGTTGGGAGAGAGTGTGGGGGGAGCCACAGATGGGATTGCCTGGGGGGGTTGCATGAAGGCCACAGTACAGCCAGGAAACAGCATCTCGCCCCACACCCAGGTCTCTCGAAGTCCTGGTTTTCCTATGGCCCTCAAACCACCGCAGGAAGAAAGAGGGCACAAGGAATCCTAGTGGCTGGGGTGACTTCTCAGAAGGTGCACAGACCCAGAAGTCTGAGGTGGCAGCCCTTGAGAAGACTGCCGGCAGGGGGCCGTCGTTGCTTGCTCCTCCTCAACGCACACTCTCAGTGCAATCTCCTTTCAGGTAATGGGGTTCAGAGTGCAAGGCCTCACTCCAACTGTAGGAGCGTGCATGGTGAGGCGGTGGGCTCATTCCCACCACCACTAAGCGCCAGAGCTCATAGAGCACCAGAAAACTCCGGGAACGGGGCTGCCGGGACGGAGCGCAGGAACCTGGCCTCTTATGCTACGGAAAGCACCTGGCTAGCTGGCGGAGGACCTTGACACAAACTGCTGGCCCCCAGAGTGCCCACCAGTGCTGTTCTTACTCTGGCCACGAGAGGACGATCGGCCCCGCAGAACTCGAGAGAAGGACGCAGGGGACCGTCCCTCGTTCAAAACACATAGCTAACTCGAGTTGTCTGTAATGTTTACACACTAGGGCACCCAGCCCTGCAGTCAATGGCTCGGCAGCCACTGGCGGGGGACCCAGCAGGGTTAAGTTCGAGTTTCCGTTGCCACAACCTGAATTCTGCAGGGCGACAAGACCGGCGGGGTGGCACGGGGGAGGGGGGGAGGTGGCTAACCCCTCCCGGGCTGGGCATCGTCAGCGTCGGTGCCATGGGAATCCTGGGCGTCCCTACTCACTCCTCCAGCCTAAAGAGCAAACCGAACCCTGGGACAGGAATCGAGTTGCCGATGGATCCCGGCCGATGGATGTATGTGACAAGAGACGACCCTGTTTCCAGGCACCTTTCTTCCCCGAGCGCCCCCCTGGGTTGAGACAGTGGGGACAGCGAGGGCTCTGGAGATGCATGGGTGTCTTAAAAACGCACAGTTTCGATTTCAAACACATTCCAACTCCGAGGGGGCCTCGCCAACCTTGCGTCTCTTTCAGAACCGATCTGCCACGAGCCCTGCGAGGAGCCGAAAGGGCAGAAGGCACTGGAGGGCCGCGGCGCCGTTCTCTTGCACCACACTAGCACCCGCCCCATTTGCCACCAGGCGGCGTGCGCGCTTCGTGCCTGACATCCGGACGGCGGGGGGTGGGGGTGGGGTGGGGGTCCTGGCCGGGTGGAACACGAACCTTCCCGGCTGTGAGAGGAATAAAGGCTTCCTGAACGTCGGTTCGGCACGGACACCTCCCGAGCGCGTCGCTGCTGGAGCCGCAGCCCGGGGCCTACCTGCTTCGGGGTCCTCTCCGTGGCAGCCTCGTCCACATCCTCTGAGCCGCTGCGCGCCAGGGGTCGAGGGCACACCCAGGAGCCCGCCACACTGCAAGCCTTGGCTCGGCGCGCCCCTTCCAGAGGGACTCCGGGGGGTGTGGCAGCGCGCGCCAGGTCGTCTAGGGAGTGTGCGGGGCGCACTGGCGCTGCTGGCCGAGCGTACATGCGAGTGGGAAGGCCGGGCACCGGGAGTCGGGGGGTGCGGGCGGGCGGGGTTGGGCTGCCAAGCGCCGGCAGCTCGCGCACGTACTGCGCAGGCAGGTAGAAGGGGCGACCGCCGGGCTCGCGCCGCACTTGCCACCAGTGTGGCGTGCTGCGGCGCAGCAGGCGGTAGCGCTCATCGGGCTGGATGGTGACATGGCGCCCGTCCCGGCCGGTGTACTCGAAGGGATGTTCTACCAACACGTCCACTTCATCCTCGACATCCTCTGCCATCACGGTCGCCACGTTTCCCTGCGAGCAACGAGAAAAGGCAAGGTGAGAGGAGCTCCGCATGCGCAAGTGGACAGAAGCCTGGCTGAACCCGCGCTGTGTGTCCAGTGGGCTTGACAAGGGCCCTTGCATGAAATCATCCCCGGATTCCCTATCTTACGCTCAGCGCCGTAATTAGGACAACCCTCTCATTCCTGACGCTGATTTTAAGATTGGGTGTTCGCTTCGGTCCCGTGGTGGGAAAGTGTTTGGTGGGGACACCTGCACTGCTTGACTGCCAGGAGGTTCAAGAACATGACATGATCCCTTTGCCTAGTATTTGACTGAGCCTCAGTTTCCCTACTGAAGAAGTGGGAAAAATACTTCTCGCAGGGAGTCCACTGGGGCCCAGGGCGCAGCTCCCCACCCCTCGCAGTGCACCTGCCTGTAAGTCTCAGGGCTTTGGCTGCCAAGGCCGGAAAACCGGTTCTCTCAGTTTCTCTTCCCTTCCCCAGTGGCTTAGCCGCGATGTGAACCCAAGGTTGGCCCGAGCTTCCTGCCCCAAGACCTGTATTGTGACGGACCACCCATTCCGTGTCTCTAGACCCCCAGAGTCTATGGAACAACTACCTGCGGCCACTGTGGCTCAGCCTAGCTGCGCCTGCTCGCGCGCCTTCACCTAGGCAAGACAGAGGCCTTCACCGGAAGTTGCTCTGAATTCTACACGAACCACGCCAGCTCCAGTCCCACAAGCTGGCCCACGGCCAGCAGCCGGGAGTTGGCCTCTTGTGGAAGCGCGGACCCCAGGGGCGGGCCTAGGGTTGGGGAATCACGGCGCTCTTTTACTTTCTCAAGTGATACTTGATGGGTGTAAACTGAGGCAGTGAGCACGTTGGGCTCTTGAGGTAGCCTGCACAAAAGACCCCTGCCCCGTGTCTCCTTCCCAGACCCCGTCCCGGGCCTGGCGGGCCTCGGGGAGCCCATAGGTGGGGAGAGCACAGGTTGGACCCAGCTGTTGCGGAGCAGCCTGAGAGCGCGCGCGGGAGCTGGTGGAGGGAGAGCCGAAGGCGACTTAACCCAGGCTCAGCCTGTTTGCAGGGGCCTTGATAGGCTTGGGAGACCAGATATGAGGACTGGAAAGGGTGCTGGGGGTCGTGCCCGCAACCCCAGTCTTCCTGCGCTGGCGGAATCTGCTGTTCGGAAGCCCCTACGACCCATGGGCGCGCTGCTCTGGGAATGCCGTGCTGGAGCCAGGCCATTTGGTCCTGAACCAACAGCCACGAGTTTTTCCAGACGGATTACCTGCCCCGCGCATTCCCGGCCCTCCTCCGCCCGCCCTAGGCCCTTTCTTGGCGCGGCCGGCTGAGGGACATTCCCACTGCAGCGTCACCCGCCGCAGCGCTGGGTCCCGGGTTAGACAGGAAGGTGACTGGCGCCTGTGATCCTGGAGAGCTACGACCGCCTAGAGGTGCCTGCTACCCAAATGACATAGGGGAGCCACAAAGGCGCCAACGCTCGAGTCGGAGCGGAGCACCCGGTTTCTTGGGCAGAGGACGCCCCCTTGTCTCCCCAGGGGCGCCTGGCGCAGGGTCCTTCTCGCATCCCAGAGCAATGCAAAGCGGGTGGCTCTCGGGGCTCTGGGAGAGGGCTTGCTACCCAGGGACCTTCCGCCTCCCCCCCCGCCCGGCCCTGGCACCTCAGGGCGTCGGCCCGCTGGCCTCGCTTCCATTTGTCTCGGGGGGCGCGCGCGCTGCTCCAAGTCCCGCGCTCCCTCCTGCACCGCCTGGTCTCGGCGTTGCCCTGCTTCCTGTTCAACAATATAGGAGGGAGGCACCGGTACAGCGCTCTGCAGAACTTCCTCCCGGACTGGGGCTGGGCTGCCGTTGCAAAAGACAATCCCCGGTATCCTGGTTTCCTGTCTCCTGTGGGCCAGCTCGAGCTCCAGGAGCAGAGACGCCACCCCTTCCTCCATGCACCTTCTGGGATGGATCCTGGGCCACTGCTGTTCCTAGGGAATAAGGACGCTATCGGTGTCCCACCAACTTCAGCCCGATTTCTCTCCTGTTGAGACCCCTGGCAGTGTACACTTGTAGCGTGGAGAAGGGAGTCCTTTTCATCTTCCCAGCAGCCTCCTGGAGTCAGGGTCTGGAACAGAGTTTGGGACCCTTCCCTTGGGGTCTTTTTGGAATAGTCTTGCCTCTGGGGAAAGTAGCCTTGTTCCTCTGATGACTCACTTCTCACACTAGACCCAGGCAAAGCCAGCCCTGTGGACGTGTTCTCAGGGCTTGCAAGGAACAATGGTGTATTTGCGTAGGTGCTTGTGTTGAGTCTGCTTAAGTGCTTATGCTTGAGAGAATGGAGCCATCCCAGAGCTTGGACTCCAGAAACCTGAACAGCACCAAGGATTTTGCTGGAACTACACCTACAACTGCCTCCTCATCCCCACTCCCCAGACAGAATCCAGGGGGCACTCTTGCTGAGGGATGCAACAGCCCTTTTCTGGGAGGGGCTCTCCCTACACTGTCCAGGCTTGGCTAGAATTCTTGATCCTTCCTGCCTCAGCCACCTGAGTAGCTGTGTGCCATGGTGCCTCATATGCTTTGTTTTGAGACAGGGCCTTGGAACTTACTTGAGGCTAAACTTGAACCCAATCTATAACCCAGGCTTGGATCAAACTTATGATGATCCTCTAGCTTCAGGTCTTTGAGGCTGGGGTCTCTGGTGCACACCACCATGCCCAGCTCATATCTTGATCTCCCTTTCCCCCACATCTGATCCTGGCATTGCCCACCAGTGAGTACACACTGTTCTGGGTATCTCACTGTGTTGAGGCCTGGTGGCAACTTAGGATTGGCCAGAACAGACCTGCAGCAGAGCTCGACATGGTGTCCTGTATGTGTAGAGGCCAGTGGCTGGGTGAACCATCTTTACCTACTCAGTCCCCCAGTGGATCAGAAAGGTGGCAGAGGCTGGTGTGCTATAGTCTGGGGCCTGGTGGCCTGATACACAGAGCTGCCACACAATGACCTTTAGATGACTGGGAACATCTTTCTTTCCTACAAACTGGGGACAGTAATGGCTTCCTCATAGGTCTGCTAGGAGGACTGAATGAGATGTACTAAGAGCAATGCTGGTAAGCTCCTATTATTTTGCAGTAGTGGGGACTGAACCCAGAGCCTCTGCACTGAATTTCATTACCAACCTACCCTTAAATTTTTTGAAACAGTCTCACTAAGTAATCCAGGTTAGACTTGAAGCTGTGATCCTCCTGTGTCAGCTTCTGGGTGCTGGGATTCCAGGTGTGTACCAGTATCATTACTGTTTTTATTATGAGATAAGGTCTTCAGGTTAGGTTTGCTTCTCTAAACTTCTTCTCTTGTAGGTAGAAGGGGAAACTTGTGCCTTAAGGGTACTTTGCCAAGGACAGTGGGCAGTACCAGTTCTCAGTCCTGACCCAAGCCAATCCTGGCTCCTCCTGTCCACTGTTATGGGAGGTGGACTTAATGGGGGAACTGGACTCATGGACAGGGGTGTCCCATCTCCAACAGGAAGCTGCAGACCCAAATGCCCTTTTGCTGCCTCATTTTCCTGCAACCTGGTTTCCCTAGGATTTCATTTTCTTTGTCTTCTCAGTGAAGGGCTTCTCCCTGCATGAGCCCCACAATTTCTCTGAAGTCTGAAGAGTCACCAAATAAAGGCCATAAGTACACAAGCCTGGGTCCTAGGGCCCTACTGAACTCATTCTCCACCCCCTGTATTCCTGAGGCTGCAGTGTCTGGCCACATTTAAGAATCAGGAAATGAAGCCATGGCAGCCTGCTCCAGCTGTTACAGTGTGAGAACTCTGAAAGCCCCTGGACCCCATCCTGACCATGAAAGGGTATATTGCTCTCTGTCCGGGTCAGAGATGAAGAGGAGGTACCCTACAGCCCCTGCCATGGTTGCTATCTCCCCCACAGAGGCAGGCTTAGGGTTCCAAAGGTAAGAGAGAAATGAAAAAGACCACATCTTTTACTGTAAAATCATTCAAAAGCACACAGCAACAATTCCTTTAATACACAGTCAAGTAATTCTCAGGGGTGCAGACCCTCTCTCAAAAGTTTATTGCATACAGTAATGTCTGAAGATGAGGCTCAGCAGCTGTCTTCTAGAGGTGTGGGGTTATTCAATGCACCTTACTGCCTTAGCAGCATTTTGGGAATGGGAAGGAGCTGGCTTAATGCTCACAGTGGTAGGAGGCCCCACCAGACAGGCCTTGCTCCCGCTGCCTTTCAGGGCACCAGGGATGCACCACCAGGCCCAAGGCCGCCCAGGAAACTCTTGCCAGTTCAGATGCCTGGGTTGTTTGTGGGAGCATGGATGCTGGCTGTGGATGTGGGGTGGGGCAATGGACCACTTCCTGGTTCTGGAGGCTTTGGTACACCAGGCATAGAAGTCTTCACCTTCCCTCACCGTACACATAGTGGGGACAGAGGAGCTGTGCTGTAGCTGCTGCCACCCCCTATTGCCTCCTCTGTTCTATTACCCAATTCCTCCAGCTCTGGGGCTGGGCAGGTGACTCAGCGGACCTACCAGTACAGGGAGGGGAGGCTCACCCATCTATCCACCTACCCATCCTTCCTTCATTTCTTCCTTCCTTGGGTGCTGGACTGATCTAGGGCCTTGGGGGTACTAGCTGGATGTCCCCACCCAAAGGCTCACTTCCTGACTGAAAGAGGCACATCCTAATGCCTCCAACTCAACTGTGGGGTGGCCAGGACAGTCTGTTGTACCTGGGGGGTGGTGGTAGTGGTGATGGTGGCAGGGTTCATACCCACACTTCCCCTCCATACCTCTATGGTCTGAACATCATCATGCAAACATTCTAGGCCCTTATCCTGCTCCAGGGAACCTTTGAGGCTCTGGCAATGTCCTTCCGGGCCAGTTCAGGAGGCTTTGGAAAACCATGGCTTGGGAGGGCTGAGCTGCATGGGCCTCCACCAGGCAGCTTCTCTGCACACCATGTGCAGCTTACAAGGGTAGGTCACCACCCCAGGGTGGGGCCTGAGCTGGTCCTAGCCTGGGCTCATCTCTTGGGGATCCAGGTTTGTCTACCCTGGCAAAGTCAGGTAGGAGAATGTGACCTCTAGTTTTCTGAAGTGGCCCTCACCATCTGTGAGCACAAGGAGGGCATGAGATCAGAGGCAGGGAATGCCAGCCTTCCCTGAACAAGGGAGGCTCAAAGTGCTGACAGTGCTGGTTTGAGTCATTTTGCCGTTATCTTGCCAAGGCCACCATCCCAGACCTAAGAAGAGCTGGGGACTGATGCTAAGGAGGGGGAGGCTTTGGTGAGGAGCATGGGGAAGGCAGCCAAGCAGAGGCAGGACAGGAGGATGAGTCACCAGGATGGACCCCGACCCTGCCACTGGCAGCGGCTGTGCTCAGCCACCTGCCTGCCCCATGTCAGGCTAGTGCACATCTGCTCAGGGTGAGAAGGCTTAGATTTCTGGCGTGACTTGCTTAGAATCAAGAGTAAAAAAATATTTTTTGTTGAAATATGAGGGGAAAATATCCACTTTAAAAAACTAGACCTTTTAATTAGGAACGTGGAATTGAAAATGTCCCCAAAGTCTCATTACCACAGTGTTTGCACAGCCCAACAGACAGTTGCGGCACAAGGCGGGCTAGGCCTGGCGCAGGCCTTCTGGCCCTGGCTGGGAGTCCCGGCGGGCAAGGGCATCACTGCTCTGGTCCCACCTGGGGTCTTCCTGACAGGGGAGACAATGAGGCTGGTGGACACGAGACCTAGGCTGAGGGCAAATCAGGGTGCTAGGCCACGTTAGGAGAGACTGTTCTGTTCCTGGTACTTGCGCCGGCGGGCACAGCGGGGGCAGCCCTTCCTTATCACAGCCTGGCAGCTCTGGTGGAAGACCGCTTTACACTCCGCACACCTGGGGAAGAGAGGGCCACTGTGTCAGCTGGGGCAGGGATGGCCTGGGCCCTGGCTAGACCTGCACTGAGCTGTGCTCTGCCCCACAGCCCCTGCCCACACATAGTGCTCTTGGCCTGCTCTAAACCCTGCTTCAGACAAGATGATCTGCAAGCCATCGGTATATACTGCATTGCTTTGACATCCCTAAATGTTGTCTTTAAAATATTCTGGTTTAAGGGGGCCAGGGAGATGGCTCAGTAGAATAAAAATACTCTGGTTTAAAACCAGCCCCAGGTCCAGGTAGGCTGTGTCCTGGCTGGGTGAATCTACTGAAAGGGGTGACTGGGTCCTATGTGGGTTGAAGGAAAGCTAGATTCTTTTCCTGAGGAGTGACGGAGGCCAAGCGGGATCACTGCAGTGCAGAAGCTGTGGCCTGTACAACTCACCACCTGTGTTTTGGGCCATGGTGCAAACTTGCTCAATCCCTCCTCAACCTATTCAGCAGACTGAGGTCAGAGAAACCTTGCTCAGAAAGCCCCTATCACCTCTCTGGGCAACAGGTGGCTCAGGAGAGGGTAAAGCCTGGGCCTTGGCTATTCTGGATAACCTTGCTACCCAGCCTGGACTAAAGTCCACTGCCAGGATACTAGGTCAAGTGGAGGGTGTGGGGTGCTGAGGGTGTCCCACATACCTGACTGTGGTGTCAAACTCGAAGGGGAAGATGATGTCATGGTGGTGGCAGACCTGGCAGATAAAGCCCCTCTGGGTGCATAGGTCGCAGTGGTAGACATGCTGGGAGGCAAATTCGATCAGGGTCTTGAGGAATCCTTCGTACACCCCCTCTGCAATCTGTGGAGAAAGTAGGCCTGGCCTTAGCAGTGATGCTGCCAGGCCAGACTCCTCACTGGGTGTCTGTCCCCACGCCCAAGGGGGCAGGGAGATGGCAAGCCCCTTGCTCCAGGCTCTTTGGGGGATATAGGATATGTACATGGAACCCAAACCTTTCTGCTTCCCCTTGAGGAAAGGAGGCCTGAGCTCTTACCCCAGGCCCCAGGCCTGCTGAATGCCTGTTTCAGGGAGCCCAGTCTGAGGTTGAGAAATCGAAGGGCTGTAGACTGCTCTCTACTTCCCTTCCTGGTTTCTCCAGGATTGAGTACTCTGGGGAGGGGCACACCTGCTCACCTGCTGCAGGTCGGTGACACTGAACTTGTGGGGAGACTCCAGGAGATAATGCCTGCAGCCGAGCCTGGAAGAAACACAGCTTCTTTAGCCAGGCTCCAGGCCCAGGCCAGCCTCCACTGTCTCCGTTCCTGCAGCATTGCTGGCTGGCAGGACAAGAGCATGAAGCCACTGCGTGGACCTCTGCCTGGCTGCCAGGGAAACTGACCAGCTAGTGGGACATGGGCAAGTTAGGCGCAGGTGTCTGCTGAGAAATGGAGCTATCTGGAGAATTGGTATTCATTTAATGCATGTGGCACAGTGCCCAACACACAGGAAACACGTGAAAAACGACAGTGCAGATGCCGCTACTGCTTGCTGGCCCTAGGTACCAGAACTCGGCTAAGAGCTTCCCATGTACTCAGCTCACCCTACAACAGTCCTGTGACTGGCTCTCTGCAGAAGACAGGAAGCAAAAGGGTTAAGTAACTTCCTTGAGGCCACAGTCAGTCAGTGCTGGACCCCGGGCACAGGTGTCTGGTGGCTGAGGCTGGACAACCCAGGGGCAGAAATGCAGAGATGTGGCCACCGACCTCTTGCAGCCCTGGGTCCAGCTGAAGGGCTCTTTTCGTCTCTGGTGTTAGTGCTATGTGTGAGGAGCCCAGATCCTATTTCAGAAGTAGGGTGGGGGTGGGGGAGGAGGGCTCTGATTCCCACTGCTCCTCCTTAGGACCTGGATCACATCCTGAGTCAGAGGAAGCACCTGCAGGAAACCATGGGATAGAATCTCCTCACCCTGCTGTCTGCAGGCCCTGGGGTAGGGATACTATAAATTACAGGAACCTGGGAAACCTGTGCCAGCATGCCTGGACATCAGGGAAGGAGCACAGCTGGCACTCAGGTGTGTGCATGGGGTTTGGCCACACCCATTGCTCCACAGAAGAGGCTCTCCCAATCTGGGGCGGTGAAGGCAAGTCCCACAGGCAGCCCGACAGGCACACTGTACCAGGGATGGACACTGCCCACTTGCCACTCCATTCACCATTCTGCTTTACACATAGCCTTCTGAAACAGGAAGTTAGCATTTATCACTAGGAAGATGGGGGGTGGGCAGGGAGGAGAAGGACTCATACAGGACAGCACTGAGCTGGCAGGAAGTGGAGGGATGGCTGGGAGGGAGGGTCATCCCTGTCATATGCCCTCTGTCCACAGTCCTGGGAACCTTGGACACCAGTCAGGTCCAGGGCCTATACTGGGATCCGATGCTCCTGCAGGTCTTGCAATTGCTCAGTGAAGGCTAGATGGGAGCTGGGCATGGTGGTGCAGGTCTGTATGCTAGCACCCAGGAGGCTAAAATGTGGGGCCCTAAATGGAAAGCCAGGCCTGGGCTACAGAGTGAGATCTTGTCTCAAAACAAATATAAAACATGAGAATGACAGAGAGGCCTCCCCTTCTCCCTTGAGGTCAGTGCCCTCACTCAAGGTGCAAAGCATGCTGCCCTGGCCATCAGCATGCCAGGTAGGGAAACCCTTACTCCGCTCAGGCTATAGGAAGGCAGTGTTTTCAGGCTCAAGCTAGAGACAGGAAGCTGGGCCATGGCTGAAGCTGGGCAGGGTGTCCTTTATCTTTCCCTCCTTTAAATAGCACTACACAGGCCTGCTTGCTAGCATGCTTCACACACGTGCTACCCTGGCATCCACACCAGAACTGATGGGGTCTCGAAGGAAGAGGACTCCTGGGATGGCCCCAGATGTCCCACCACCTCATAGGGCAGGAGGGCATGGCATTTCACAGAGTGAGCCAGCCTGGCCAAGAAGGGGGCACAGGGAGGGCAAAGCGCTACAGCCCTCAGAATGACACCAACACCCCCTACCTGCTGCTCAGTACTTTCTATGTTCCCAATAAATACTTGCTGAGTAAACCAATAAATGTATGGACAAGTCTTCAAAAGCCTATGGTAATTCCACAAGCCTAGTGGGGTGTTGCTCCTGTTTGTCCAAGGTGCTCACCTCTTGCTTAGCTCCTTGAGGGCCCCACTGCGGCACAGACTCAGATAGTCACCCAGGAGCTTCAGCTGCTCACGGCTTCGACCGATCAGGCGCATCTGCTCCACGTGCTGGTACAATGAGGGGTTCACCAGCTGCAGGTTGATGAGGGGTTGTGCCTGGACCTGCACCAGGAACTTCAGGGCCTGCCGGCAGACCTGGAGCCCACACCAAAGGCTGCTCAGTGAGCACTCTGGGTGCCTCACCCCACCTGCCACACAGCCTCCTAGCCAAGGTCACACAGCTCAGAATGGTTCAGATGGGATCTGCCAAGGTGATCTCCCTCCAACAGCTCGCTTGCACCTCCTGACCTGTCCAGGACCTAGCCCTCACCCTTCTTCCTGTCCTCACCCTCCTTTTCTACCTGAAGGAAGCCCCCCCCCCCCCAGCAGCCAGGGGGCTCCACCCAGTCCTAGGAAGCTCAAGAGCTGATGCACTCAGAAGTGCCCTAGTTCTGGCTAGCAATCAGTAGGGCTCCCTGTGCCTCCACTGGGCATCAATTCTAGCCTCTCCCAACTGCCTGGAGGCTGAAGGTTCTGTGACTGGCCCCCTACTCTTCACAGCAGTGCCAGCACCTGTGCGTATGTCCTTTCCTCATCTCAGAACAGCTCACCCAGGAAGCAGGCAGCATCCCCATTTGATACGTGAAGAAACTGCGGCTCAGAGATGGTCTTATGGTTTCTCAGCCCACTATGGAGAGTAGAGCCCAGCTCTGAGCTGCAGTGTGGTCTCTGAACACCAGGGAGAGTTCTCTTCCCCTGTGGTCTGTTGGTGGCATGCTGAGGAGCTGAGGTTCACCAGAGGAGGATGCAAGCTCCTTCTTCATTAGAAAAGACCGACTCCACAAGTTCTTGGCACTGGGCTTGGCACGAAGCTCATCCTCAGTAAACATGAGCTGCCTAGTGCAACCTCCTATGGTCCTGCCATGCCTGATGGTCAGAGTAAGTCATGGAGACCTGTCTATATGGAGTCCTCCAGCTTCATGGCTCTACAGGGTTTCCTTCCTTCCCCACAGTGGGCATCTCCTCTTCCCCAAGGCTGGCACTCCAGGGTGTTGGCAGCTCGGCAGGCAGGTGCTGTCTGTATCCCACCTAGCTTTTCCCATGATCCTACCTGTTTTGGGTGAGGCTCAAGTTAAATGACACACAGGATGGGCACAGGTGGGCAGGGGCTTCACATGCCTAGGGACAGTCCCACTTTGTAGGTGTGGAGGAGACAGACAAAAGCTCCACCCTGGGCCTGGGCTGACATCCTGCCAGGAATCAGGCCCACTGGATCAGCCAGAGTAGCCGGCATGAAGAAGACTCCAACCCCGAGGACCAGTCACTTTCTGTTTTGATTTTTCCTGTCTTCCCCAGGCCAGTGACCTCTGAGAGGGAGCTGAGTACTGAGGAAAGCACTGTGATTTCCTAGTTAGGAAATGGGCACGACAGACTCCGAGGAGATGGGTTAACAGAAGCATCAAGCCTAGAGAGGATGCAAAGTGCTTCATGAGGGTTCTTTACAGTGGCAATTTTGAGGGCTATTCTTCTCTATGTGCTAACCTAAATACTTAGCATTGAAGGCAGAGATGAGGACAAGAAACAAGAGAACAGCCACAGCAAGGCTGACTTTGGGGTTTCCCTTTGCTGGAGAATCTTTCCAGCACTTTCAGGACACATGTGCAGGCCAAGACTGCATTCTGTTGCTGTGCCTCCAAAGAAGCAAGAGGCTTTTTCTGTGTCTCAGAGCGGCTGTTACGGAAGTCTGAGAGCTATGTGTGTTCTCGAGTCAGATTCTGAACAACTGACTGGTGAGAGGGACTTCCAGGGAGGAAAGGTGTTGCTGGAGGCACTACTCTCCCTGCTGAGCAGGTACTGCTGCACCTGCCCTCACGACAATCCCAAGACAGACAGACAATGTCCACCATCCAGCTAGGGACAAGGACACTGAACTGATTTGCTCATGATACTGCAGCTAGAAAATGGGCTCAGCTCAGCTACAGAAAAGGAACATCTGAAAAGTCTTGGTTAGAAGTATTTGGTAGATGTAAAAAAGCACATGAGATATGGTATGAAATGAACAAAGACAACCCAGGAGGATGAGTCCAGCATCACCCCAACTTCACAGTGAGCAGATGGACATGCAGATGAATGCACAGAAGGGCTGTGCTCTAAAACGTCAAGAGTGACTCTCTGGGCTGCAAAATTCTGATCTGTCTGCTTGTAATTTGTAAATGTTAAGCAATAACTAAATAGTGTCTTAATAATGGGTGGATGACCAGAAAATAATGCTCTCTGCAAACCATGAAAAGTAAGGTTAGCAGGGCCTGCAGGAATGCAGTCTGCTGGGTACCCCTGGGCTGGCAAAGCCACCTACCCACAGTCATCTATCTATTTGCCCACTCATCCATTAACCCTGTGCTCATCTTCCCATATATTCACCTACCCACCATCTACTCGCCTAGCTACCTTCCTAGTGGGTAGTGCCTTAAGCAGTGTCTGTCACCGTGGAAGCTGCTGAGAAGCATTCTCAAGAGGCCCCACCTGGGGACCAAGGTAGGCATTCACAGAGGCCTGCTCTGGGACTTGGGAGTCACCAAATTTTCTCTTGAACCAGTGACCCTGGCTCACTTTCAGCCAGACTTCCAGACCAACAAAGAGCAGCAGGAAGGAAAAACACTGTCGGGTCACTCAGTATATTGTGGGTCACGACAGGCTGCAAGTAGACTTACCGGGCGCTTGGTGAGGTCCCAGTTGTGGATGATCCTGGCTGGAATCACTGAGGCATCATCCTGGTGGCAGATGTCACAGTAATAGAGGCCAGAGAAGGCACAGAGCTTGGGTCGTACAAAGGAGAAGCCAATCTGCCGGGAGCAGCCTGGGAATGGGGTAGTGGGTGGGTCAAAGTCAGGTCTTTGCAGAAACTGCAAGCTACTCTGGTAGGACAGCTCTGCTAGCTTGTACTTTTTTAACAAGGGAAGTGCAGAGGTAAAAATAACCTTCAGTCATATCTCCAGCACTCAGAATCAACACTATTAAACTCAACAGTACCCTGCAAGTTATCATTGCCATTTTACACACAAGGAATTGATGCTCAGAAGCTGAAGTCTGTCTGGTCATGCCATGGAGTTCAGTGGGCCTGAGCCTCATTCTCACCACTACCTGGAAGCCTCTGTCCTAAGGCTCTGCCTGTTCCCCAGAGCTCTCAGTCTACTCCTCCACAGGGGCCTAGAAAAGGAAGCAACCAAGTGACAGCTTAGGTGAGTGGCAAAGCAGCTGGGACGAGGGGTGGCCATAGTGGCGGGAAACCAGTGAACAGGGCAGCCTGGACATTGTCTGGAGCTGTCTCAGAGGGCCTGCTCCACAGTAGGGGAAGTGGGGAATAGGTATGTCCAGGCAAAGGCAGAGCCGAGCTTAAAGCCTGACCTGTGCCTTGCTTCTGAGGAAAGAGGGAAGGATCCTTTTGGCCTTGGGATCAATTGCCTCATCCTGATGGCCACCTCGTTTTCTCCAAGTTCCACTTCAGTGTCTAAAAAACTCAGCTACTTCTAGCTATTTTGCAGGCTCATCACAAAAAAGAAATGAAGGCTGGGGGTAGCTCATGTTGAGTGCCTGCCTACCAGGATCACAGAAACAAAAAAGCAGAGATAAACTGCAAAGGCAAAGTAGACATAAGCAAAGGTCTTCTTGTGCCCCGCAACTGAATGACAACAGAGGTATCAGTGGTCAGAATCTCTAGACTTTTTACAGAAAACTGCAGGGTGAAAACCAAGCTGCACTCCCTGGTTTCACAGCCTGGAGGGCTGGCTGGTGAAGGGTCAGGGAGAATGCCTTGCAGCCCTCACACCCAAAGTCAGTGCCTCTCTCCACTTGTACTTCTGCAGGAAGTTCTGCTGTACTGGCTTCTCCCATCCTGCAGGGCACTGCAGGCCACTTCCTTCCAGGCACCTGAAGCAGGCTTTGTGTAGTCCCACAGGCTCCACCCCTGGGACTGCTGTGAAGCCAGAGTTCATCTTTTCCTGCTTTCTGCAGCAGGGAGCAGGTATCTCTGACTGCAGGGAGGCAGATGCCCCTGGCACGTGGCAGTGGGTGGTGTGCGGCCTGGGCAGTAGGAGACCTCTGGGATCCTGCCCTAAAGCACAGGACTGGGCCTGGCCAGCTGTGTGTGTCCACTGTGCCACTTACTAGCTGTGCGAGCCTGAAACAAGGTGCTTCCAGTCGAGAGCCTTTTTTTCTCATCTATAAACAGACAACAGCAGCCCCCATCTCTGCAGGGCTGTTGAGGTTAAGTGAGATAATTTAAAGTGTGGGATTCCATGATGAAAATCCCTAGCAGATGTACTGATAGAGAACTCTAGGCACCATGTACTATTAAGGAGAAAAAACCAAGTTGCAGAATTATAGGAGCTATGCTGGACAAGACAGTACCCAGGAGTCATATGTAACCCTTTACAGTTAAGAAAAATTTAAATGAAATTTCAGTTTCTTAGCCAGACCAGCTACACTTTACCAGTGTTCACTGCAGCTCAGCCAGACAGCACGGACCTAGAATACCTTCACCACCAGATAAATTCTACTGGACAGCACTGAATAACACAATTTGCAAAAGCAAACCAAAATCTCTGCTTCAGCAGGACCCCATGCCCACTATGGACACCTGTGAGAGTACAGCAAAAATGAGGCAAGAGGGTAGAAGGCACAGGAAGCAGGGCTGCTATCCATAAGTCCCACCCAGAGGGAAGTAGCAGGAGAGGAAGGGCTAGGGGTGCCCCTGGTTGGAAGCTGTGGCTGCGGGGATATCCAGGGAGGGATGGAGGAGCTGTGGCAGGCGGGGCGGTGGGTGTCAGCTGGCACCTGCACAGAAGCAGCCCTGGGAGTCCAGGCCCTTCTCTGTGGGGATGGCCACCAGGTACTGCAGGAGGAAGCTGTTCTCCCGGGTGGCGAACTTCAGTACTTCCTGACAGCTTTCGTCCAGACTCCCACCGAGCGTCATGGCCTCCTCAGCAGTCTCCAAGTAGGATGCTAGGACCTTACGGACAAGATCCCTCCACACGGCAGCCTCCTCAGCGTTCCTGGCCTGCAGCTTCAGGACAGCCTTGGCTGTGATGATTTTGAAGAAGGCTGGGCCCCCAAGGCTTGTGTCTGGCAGGACATCTCGGATGGTTTCCACTCCATGGCTATCACTCAGCATCTTCTCATTGTTCCTCACACGGAAGCATTTCAGAGACTCCAAAGACAGGGAAAAAATACAGGGTGTCCAGGTTCTGTCTGCATACAGGTACAGCAGAGACTCTTTGATTGCGTCTGGCTCTGGATGCTGGGCAGACGTCCAGCCACACTGCGAGCTGTGGGGCATGGCTGGCTCTGGGAGCAGAGCCCAGTCAGAGGGCTGCCCACCTGGGGGGGCCTCGGTGGCCTCTTCAGGCTGGTCTGGGTACTGGATGTTCACCCACTCATCCTCCTGCTGTGGCCGGACTTTCTGCAGGGCCTCCCGTACCCGGTCCAGCCAGTCCTCAGCCTCATCCTGGGAGGAGGCCCGTAGTGCCAGCTTCTTGCTGGAGAAGACCAGCTCAAAGCGGCCATCGGTGTGGGCTGGCCCCACTGCCTCACAGCGCAGCAGGGAGCAGCTCTCCACGCAGGTACGCTCCTCATTGCTCAGGTAGAGGCGGAGCTCCATCGGGGATAGCTCACAGAAGAGCTCTTTCCAGATGCCCATGGCCCCCCGCCGTGATACTGTGCCCAGCTTTAGGAGGCCCCGGAATGGGTTGGACAGCCCTGGAGGCAGAGAGAGGCAGGTTAGCACAGGGTCCCTTTCCACTGTTACCTCTGATGCATACTATCCTGCTGGGGGTTGAACAGAGCCATTCAGGTTCTGCCAAGCACTTCCCTCCACCAGCCAGAGGGAGTACTGCTGGCAGCTTCCTCCTGGCCTCCACCCAATTGCTGACCCCGCCTCCTACTTGCATTGGAGTCCTCTTTACAGCACTGTGACTTCCTTCACCAGGGACAAACAGACTGCACACCCCCACCCCCACTGGAATCTGTCTCCAACAATTCCCCTTAGTCTCTTCTACAATAGAACTGCCTGAGGAAGTACCAGCACCAGTGTCTACAGTTAGTTAATTTCTATCTATCTATCTATCTATCTATCTATCTATCTATCTATCTATCTATCTATCCATCTATCTATATCTGGCTATCTATCTATCTATCTATCTATCTATCTATCTATCTATCTATATCTATCTGGTACAAGGTCTCACTACACAGCTCAGATTCATAGTGATCTTCCTGTCTCAGCCCCCTCTACCCCCAGCGCTGGGATTATAGGCATGTGCCACCATACCTGGTTTCAGTGGCCAGCTCAGCATGGGGCTGGTATAGCAGGCGGTACTGGGGATCAAACCCAGGTCCCTGCACTTGCCAGGCAGGAGCTTGGACCGCCGAACTGCCTCTCCAGCCCCTGCTGTCTCTCATTTCTCTGCTTCCATTCTTCTTCTTCTTCTTTTTTTTTTGTACAGAAAATTGAACTCAGGGCCTTGCACTGGCCAGGCAGGTGCTTGTGCCCCTGAGCTATATTTTAAACCCTCCCTTTCCTTCTTGATTTCACCCAAGTTTTGCTTTTGTCCCCTTACTCCAGAAAATCTGCCCTTGAGAAGGGCACCAGACCCCTGTGTCCAAGTCAGAAGGCTTCCCTGTGGTGCTCTTCTCTACCCCTGGTCTCCTCGGGTCCCTGACCTCCCAGGACTGGACTGCCTAGGTACGCAGGGGTGCCTTCTTGAGGACACCCACTTCCTAGCTACTTCTCTCAGGGCATTATGACAGCAACTTCTCTACTATTCTCTCCAGCCTGGACTTCACCCACAAACTTCAGAATCCCATATCCACCTGCCCCACTGAAGTCTCAGAGGCATCTCAGAGTTGCTAAAACAAATCCTGATCCACCTGCTACAAACTTGCTTCTTTCCTTCTTTCACTATCAGCAAATTTCACCCTTCTACTTGCTTGGGCTAAAAGCCCTGGAATCATCTCAGGGCATCTCTTCCACAGCCCACATCCAGTCAGCAAGGTTTTGCCTTCAACACAGAGGCAGGAGCTGCCGTGCCTCCCTGCTTGCACCATGGCCCTGCAGGGCTTCCTGATAGCCCTGGCCTGCTTTAGGACAGCCCCTCATTGCTGTATCCTTCAGTATGGGAGCTGGATGCGTTTAAGAGAGGCTCCAGGTGAGGTCCATGGTTCCTGGCCTGCAGGCTGTGTCCTAACCCTTCCCGTCTGTCATGTATATTCCAGTGCAGGGTCTTCCTTGCCTGAAATGCCCAGATGGCCTCCCATCACCCTCCCTCCCTTACTTCTCTTCCAATGTCACCCAGCTTGTGAGGGTCACCTGGCTACCTCCTAGTAGGACTACACTCTCCAGTGTTGCTCTGACTCCGTGCACATGGCTCTCATCATCACCTGTCCACGCGCTACCTGATGCCTGTATATCCCATGTCCTCTACTAGAATGTACACCCTGCAGAGGTAGGGAGCCATTCTGCAGCCTGCTGCATCTACCAGCACTAGAAGTGTGCTGGGTAGATTATACTCAGTAACTCTGCTGGGTAGGAACAGGTGAGTTAGGTGGTGCCTCACACCACTCTACACTGCCTCCCCAGAGGCCACCAACTGGGACTCCTGGGTATACACAATGTACTCTTTCCAGCTTGGAGTGGCTCCAGAGGTTGTATTTTCCTACCCCTCAGGGGGCCTGCTAGCCTGGCCATGAAGCACACACTTAATGGTTACTGCGACATCCATGGGCTGAAATATAAACCCAGAAGCCACATGGAAACTAGAGCTGTGCCCACACTCCAGGCCAGAGCCTGGGGACCTAGCAGTACATAGCAAATGAGGAAAGAAGGGTCGATGCATGGGCACATTGGTGGTGTTTTATAAGAAAACTCATTTGGAGGATACATAAGTTAGGTTAGGGTTATTTAATGCTTTCTAGACTTTCATAGGATGTAAAGATCAAACTGGCCTGACTGTAAATAACATGTGAAAGACAGAAATCCACAACAGATCTGATAAACTCTATCACAATTTTAAATGAATAACTGGATAAAAGGTAAGAGCTGCTAGATAACTGGCAGATTGCTTTAAGCCTGAGGGAATCAAGCCTTCTCTATTATTGGGTATTCTTGTCATAATCTCATCTTCTATTTCAATTCTTTATTAAGAGTTTTATGCCCTAACTCCAGGGAGATTTCCGTTTTAATACTTTAAGTATCTTTCTTCTCTGTAGGCAGCTCTGGACATTTATTTTAATAAGATTTTAGGGGAATAGAGCATATATCCCAATGCTTTTCTGAATTACTAAGTATGTGTGCATTGTAGGTACTATACTGATACATCCTAGGACAGTTGTGGCGAACGTACAGTACAGTGCCCCAGTGGACTGTTCGTATCATCAAAAGCCCTAAAAGGCTGCCATCACTGTTCTAGGGTAAGGTTTTGCTGTGAGAACACAGCACTTTCTGGGTAAAGGCAAACAGGACTTTTTGAAAAGCACAGTCCTCACAGAAGGGGACCTATGGAGTCACCTACCCATTTGCCGCCGGTGCACCACTCGGAAGTTCTTGTGCTCCTCCAGGGGGCCTGCCCTGGTGTTCCTATGTCCTGGGGAAGACACACACATTTTGTCCAGGGCTCCCAGGGAGCAGCTCTTTCTTGGTCCTTGAAAACAGCGCTGGTGGAGAGCAGCCCTCGGCTCTGGGAGTTCTCTGGAAGCAGCCACAGCACTGTCGGAAGCAGGCTCCTGGGGTGGCCGGTAGAAGTCATCTTCAGATATCCAGCTCTTGCATTTCTATCAAGAAAGTTGATAAAGGCAGTGAGTTTTTAACTTTTCTAAAAGATCTTGAGTTATGATTCACTCATCACAGCATTAACTCATTTTATTTTATTTTAATGTATTTAGTACATGGTCTACAGGGTCTCATTACACAGGTCGGACTTGTACTGATCCTCCTGTTTTCAGCCTCCCAAGTGTGGGGATTACAATGCTTGACACCACGCCCAGTCTCAGAACACCATGGGGGCAGGGCTGGCATGGCACACTGGGGACAGAACCCCGATCCCTGTGCTCTGCCTAAGCAAGCGCTTTAGTCTGCTGAGCTATCTGGCCAGCCCTTAGTTTGCTTTTTTCTGAGACAAGGTTTCACTCTGTAGTACAAATTGGACTTGAATGTGCTTATGTAACCCAGGCTGGCCTGATAATCCTTCTGCCTCAGCCTCCTGAATGCTAGGATTATAGGCTTGTGCTACCACACCTACTTGCATTAACTTATTTTTATAAATGCGTGTATGATTGAAGTTTTGGGCTCTCTACAGAACTGTGCAACTGTTACCATGATCAAAGTTTACATCTTCACCCTCCCCAAAGGAACCTCATACTCAGTAGGAGCTTCCTCCGTTTCCCCAAGAACAACCTGGGTTTAGGCAGCTGCTAGTCTATTTCCTATCTCTGTAGATTTGTATTTTCTACAATATGTGATCTTTAGTGATTGACTTTTTTCTTCCAGTATGTTTCCAAGGTTCACCCATGTTGCAAATATACATCAGCATGCCAAATTGTACGGATGCAGCAGATATTTTTAACCTTCTCATCAGTTGATGGAGATGATGTTTTCACTTTGTCTTAATGAACATCTGTGCATAAGTTTTTGTATGGACTTATGTTTTCCTGTCCTTGCATACATACTTGGGACCTACTTGATCAGAGGTGACTATTTTCTTTCTTGAGGTACTACTGGACTATTTCCTAAGGAGCCTCCATTATTTTACATTCCCCCCAGTAACACACCATTCTGTCTCCTGATTCTAGCCACCCTGATGGGTGTGAAGCGCTATCCTGTTGAGGTTTTGCTATGCATTTCCCTGATGTCTGATGACGCATCTCTTTACTAGTACACTTAGTAGTATACTTACTAGCACACTTTCACTGGAGGAAAACTTATTAGTATCCATAATATTGGATTATTTATCCTTTACTTGTTGAGCTGTGTTAAGGGCTGAGTCATGCTCCCTAATAAGACACGGGGTACCTCATTTATTTATTTGTATGGATTTGGTACAGGGTCTCACTACACAGCTCGGACTCGTAGTGATCCTTCCATTTTCAGCTTCCCTAGTGCTGGAATTACAGGTGTGTGCCATGCCTGGTCTCAGTGGCCAGCTCAGTGAGCCTGGGGGTAGGACCAGCACAGCAAGTGGTGCCAGAGATCAAACCCTGGTCCCTGTGCTTGCCTAAGCAGATGCTTAGTCCACTGAGCTATCTTGCTGGCTCAGGGTACCTCATTTAGAAGGAGTCCTTGAAGACGTATTTAATGAGATCTTACTGAAGTAGGGTAAGCTTGTACAAACAGATGGAAAGACAGACACATAACTTTGTCACTGTTCTTATTGTTGGGACAAAATAAGTGACATTAGCAACTTAAAGAAAGAGGTATTTTTTAGCTCATGGTCTCAGAAGTTTCAGTCCAGACTTGGCTCAAAGAAACATGGTGTTAGGGCTCAGGTCATGGGGGCCAGGAAGAAGCGTGGAAGGAACCAGGAGGGAGACCCACTCTTCTGAGCCACACCTCAGTCAACTGCTCTCCTGCCTGTCACCATCTCCCAACCTCAAGCCAACATCACCTCCACAATTTGGTCACTTTCCAAAAGTCCCTCCTATGAGCACATGAGACCTTTGGGGGACCTTCTTGAGCCAAACATGACACATATGGAGAATGCCAAGTCAGAAACAGAGGGAAAATGATGCAGATACAGGCCAGGAAATGCCAAGGTATGTCAGCAACATCAGAAGTGAGATAGACATAAATCATCTCTAGGTGCAACCAACCCTACTTTTGGAAAGGGAACGAATGCTTGCTTTGTGCAGGGAGCTTCGAGGAGGACAGAGGTCACTTAATGGGCACGGAAGGCTCTGTTGCCAAGTTAGCAGTCTTGTCCTTTAGGTCTGGAGCCCTGGCAGACATGTCTGCGCTTGCAAAGCAGAGGCTAGGTCCTCAGCAGGGGCAATCTTGGTGTGGCCAAGGCCACCATTCCAGCCTCTATAGCTACCAAAGAATTTTTCTGCTGTTTTAAGTCATCCAGCTTATGGCATGCTGTCATAGCTGCCTTAGGGAGTTATAAATTTCAAAGTTTTATACACACTGGAGATACTGGACCCAGATCCTTATCAGAGATGCGATTTGCTAAAAACAGTAACCTCTCTCATTCTGTAAGATGTCATTTCATTCTTTTAATGCTGTCCTCTGATGCACAAGTTTTTAATTTTGATGAAACACAATTTATCTATTTTAGTTTTTTGTCTGTGCTCCTGGTGTTGTATCAAAGAAATCACTGCCAAAACCTTCATCACAAAGATTTACTCCTACATTTCAGCTCTCACATTTAGGCCTATGGTCCATTTTTAAATTTTGGGTAAGGTGTGAGAAAGGGGTGCTTTCTGCAGATGGATATTCACAGTTTTGTAGGCTGGGCTTTTCCACCTGCTTTTAGGGTTTGGCAGACAGGGCTCCATCCTCATGGGCTGCTCTGCTCCCCCCTTGGCTGTGCTCAGAACCTCAAGTTGTTTACTGACAGGAAGCAGGAAAGCTTGGGTACAGCCAGCTTGTGGTATGGATTCTAGTTCGTTTCCCCCAATATTTTACTACTGTTTGCCTTGGTGTGCCTAAATGCGCAACAGCAGAGGCAAAGGAGCTGGTTGGGCTGCCCAAAGGGGCTGTCTGCATGGTGAAAATGAGTCATGCCAGGGATAAGGCCAGCCCAGCCTCACCCTCACAGTGCTATTTCTGAGCTCTAAATCCAGGCTGCTCTTCTTGCTTCTGTAGTAGAGGAGGGCAGCTGGGCTAGGGCTGTCTCTAAAGAGTTGGTTTACTCCCTTCACAAGACTATGAAGTCAAGAGTCAGATCCTTTGGGGAGCTTCTCCCATGGGCCCCAGGAACTGGCAGGTGCTCCTTCTACAGGAGCTAGACAGTGTGTCAGGGGGTCATCAGGGCCCAAGGAAACTCCCTAAGGAAAAGGGTAAAGTAACAGAAGTGGGCAGAGTCAGGCCCAGGAGCACAGAGGCAAATGTGAATTTCATGATTAGGACTAGCAAGGGCTTCTCTCTTCTCTGAGGACTGGAGACCATTAAAAAATGTGGGACACAGTCGACAGACCAGAGCAGCCTCTGGAAATGATTCTCCGGGAATGATCTCTGTCTCTGTCAGCAATGTCGTGGGAAGCAGCTCTCTGGAGCAAGGCCTGGGTGCCCACTGTAGAGTGCAGTGGTAGGAAACTCAGTGTGACACCCCTTTTTGTCTCACCCCTTTTTGTAATTTTTCTAGGTCTGCTTGTTCAGAGCCATTGTCTGGCCAGCTCCTTGCATTCTCAACACTGATCTAGTCTCTGCTCTTGAATGGCACCTGCCAGCAGGGACCCAGGACAGAGGAATGCCACCATCCAAGGTCACCAGATCATGCCCCACAGCTAAATCTCAGAGGTGGCCTGGCAGGGTGTGCACTGTCAATCTCTGGACTGTTTTCTAAGGATTTTCTGCCCAGCCAAGGGGACCATCCACACCTACAACTTCAGGAGGGGATCCTATACCACCTGCAGGTGGTCCATGGGGTCAGAGATCCAACCACATTGTCTCTGTGCCCTTTCTCAGCACAAATGCATCATGAAGGACATCATCTCCTATCTAACCAGGGTCTGTCCCAAAAGGGCAGGGCTTTTGTCTGTTCTGTTCCGTCTTTGTCCCTAGTAGCCATAAAAGATTTGTATTGAATGAATTAAAACAAAATGTTTTTAAAAGAAGGACCACATTACTTTCAGGGTTGTAAAACTTGACAGTGACCCTAACCCCCTCCTAAATGCATCAAATGAAAAGCATGTAATGTGGAGGGCACTGTAGTCCGGAAGCCTTCGTTTCTATTCCTTTTATGGATGTAAGTTATACTTCTTGTAGAATTGCTACATCATGACTTCCTGCCACATATTCCTTTGGTTAGACTTCCTGTCACGTGCTCCTTTAGTTGATCACCTGAGTATTGTTAGCCTATAGCATTACCCTAATATACCTACACTATTAGTGACATTGACTTCCCTTCCCTCTGCTATATAAGCTGTATCGCTTCCTTAAATAAACGAGACTTGATCAGAATCCTGTCTTGTCTCCATTTCTCGCGCACCTGTTCTTTTGTCTTCGTCAGTCCCCTCTCCTCCCCTAGGTGACCTGTGCTGACTGACCCACTGTACAGGACAAGTGGTGCCCAACGTGGGGCTACCTGGTAAGGAGGATTCAGTGAGGGACCCGTCCGAGTGGCAGCCGAGTGAAAGTGATAGAGGTCCGTGCCGTGGTTGCCTGCTGCGACGTCTGGATCTTGGTAAGCGGAAGGCAACCTTTTTTCCCCCCTTTTCCTTTGGCAATGGGGCAGGCATTAAGTAAACATGAGATATTTGTCGACAGTCAGAGTAAAACGTTGAAGGCGTGAGGAGTAAAGGTTATAGTGAAACAGTTATATATTTACTTTCAGTTTATTCATAGTGTGCCCTTGGTTCCCCTTAAAAGAAACGATTGACTCAAAAACATGGCACAGGGTGGGAGACGCCTTACAGGATTACAGGGTCTT
>PVKA01024890.1:0-33633 GCA_004027165.1 Ctenomys sociabilis
GGGGAGCTAATCTAGCCTATATTCCATTGTTATTCCAAGTCCCAGCCTAACCAGCCAACTTGCTGTGCCTAAAATGCTCTCTGTACCTTCCCATCTCAACTTTTTTTCTGGGCCCTCACTGGGCTCACACCTTGTGGTCTGAAATGCTGTCTATCAAAATTCTGCCCATCCTGCAAGATCCAGTTCAAATTATGCTCTCCATAAAGCCTGTCCTGCTTGAAAAAGAATATATACATTCATATATAAATCATACACTTTCTTATATGTCACATATGCTCCTATCAGTTGTGTAGTAAGCAGGCTATAGTTCAAGCCCAGTCAGAAGATCCAGCACTAACAGTGAGAATAGCTCATGGGGACATATATTGGAGGAGCTCAATGAAATGTAAAGATTTCTCATGCCCACATTGACCATTGAAAGAAATTAATCCAGAAGCATTTCTCTCTACATGAAGTTGCTGGCAGTTTTGTCCCAGAACAGAGAGCTAATCCAGTACTACTATTCTGGATTTCAGTTCTAGGGGCTTGGCTTTTCAGTCTGCTCAAAAGAGCAGCCCCTGCTGGATGGTAGGAAGCACTGCATCAGATCCTCTGCTCCAAAAATTCCTTGGAGGGGTTCTGATGGTCCCCTAAATCCTAGGCTGATGTCCTCCAGGAGGTAGGAACACACGAATCGCCCGGATGGTTAGCGCGGGCATATTACCACAGCACTAACAGTCTTAAGCAAGAGGAAGACCCTCCTCTGAGGTATTTGGGAGCAGCTCCCCAGAAGACTTTGGGAAAGGGGCTGGCCAACCTTGGGTGGTCATGAGAACATAAGCAAATAACCGTGCAGTGCCCAGCAGTCAGGCCATGCAAGAGGGGAGGCACTGGGTCTTCAACTGGGTCTAGCATCAAAGCGAGTTAGTGAAAGGGCAGTTCCAAAATGATCAACTCCAACCTCTTGGTTTAAGCACAGGGCAAGAAGGCCCCGGGAGCAGCTGGGTTGAAAAAGGTCCTCAGTCAGCTCACAGAAAAACCTTCAGGTCTCCAACATCCAGGTCTCCCTACACCACCCTGTGTTCCAGTCTCAAAGACCAGGCTGGGGTCTCTGCTGATTTTCTTTTGGTTGTTTTGTTTGTATTTAGTACAGGGTCTAGAGGGTCTCGCTGCACAGATCAGACTCATAGTGATCCTCCTGTTTTCAGCCTTTCAAACGCAGGGATTACAGGTGTGGGCCACCAAGCCCAGTCTCAACGGCTATCTCAGCCAGCCCTGGGGGCGGGGCCAGCACGGGGGTCAAATCCTGGTCCCTGTCAGGGTCTTTGAATTTTTAAATCCAGGCGCTTGCCAGGAAGCTAATATCCTGAACTTCAGAACGCCTCTCCTGCACCTACTTTCACATTTGTCGTGTTGTTTGCTATTTTATTCTGTTTTCCTTCCTAATTTTATCCCACATTATACAAACTTTAGGCCCACATGAGTCCCAGCCCTATGGAGGGGACATGCACATTGGAAGGAAAGACAGCCCTCAGGCAAGTGCACTTTTATATAGGAGAGGGAACACCTCCGGGACGCTCCCCCGGTGCACTTCCAGCCCAAGCTGTAGAATAAGAGAAGCATAGGGTCCCAGGCTCAGGCTCGCTAGGCAGACTGCCGCTGGACCACTGCGAAAGCAATGCACTCTCGTTGCCACGAGAGGGCACCATATCAGGCCCATACCGCCTGCCCTTTAGGCTAGCAAGGAGTTACAAACGTTTATTCTCTTCTCAACTAAAAATACTCGTTATTATAAAACAAAATTGAAACTGACAAACAAAATCACAAAATACGTAAAACAGTCTACAGTCTCCCTATTAAAGAAAACTGTTTATGGGCCGAGGAGATAGCTCGGTGGCGTAAGTGCCTGCCTAGCAAGCACAAGGTCCCAAATTTGATCCCCTGAACCACCCCCCCCCCCAAAAAAAGGAAGAAAACTGCTTAGGCAACGTTAATATGCACGCTTCCAGGCCTATCTAAAAATTATATACTATATGTAAAACACAATACATTTATGTTTGTTACAGTGTTATGTTTCTAGGTATAATAAATCACTTATTGTGTAGACACACATTCTAATTATATATGCTCATATGTATATTTTTATGACAAAAATGGAATTGTTCTGGACAGCGTTCTCAGTGTATCAACAACATCCTTCCATAGCAACTTAATTTTGCTAGAATATTCCATAAGTGATGGCATCGTGTCATATTATTCCACTAAAAATAATCGCTTTGAGTAATAAACACATAGAAAATTCTATGTATTCCACCGGGAAGCAATGGCACGCGTGAGCCACAGGTGTCCCCACCTCGAAGCCGAAGCTCCCGGCCCAGGATTCCGCCCCGCGGCGGTGGGCGTGTGGGACGCGCGGGCCTCTTTCGCCGCGATCACGCGGGGCGGCGCGCTACGTGGGGAAGCGCGGCCGGTCCCTGAGCGGGGACAGGACTCTGGGATCGGAGGCCCCGAGGCCCCGAGGCCCCGGGATCCAAGCAGGGAGTCGGGGCGCGGCGAGCCGGGTCTGTGGGCGGGCCCCGCGATGTGGGCGGAGCGGTGGTGGGAGGGGCACGGGCGGGGCGCGAGAGCGCGGGGAGGGGCGGGCGCCGGCGTGCAGTTCGCCGCTTGGGCTGCAGGGGGCGCTGTGCGGCCGCGCTGCCTCCAGGAAGCCTCACGGGCCTTCGTGCCGGGCCGCGGCGCCGGCTCCCAGGATGCAGTGTGGACCGGCCGGGCGCTGACGGCGGTGGCGCGTTGCAGGCGGAGCGGGTTGCGGGCCGGACACCGAGGAGCGCAGCGGGGAAGGAGGCCGCGCCGCCTGCCGAGAGCTCCGGGCGGTCGGGCCTGGGTGGGCCGCGCGGCAGCGACTTCCTCCGGGCCGAGCTGGGCAGCGCAGGGCCATGGCCGAGGCGGCGGCGGCTCCGGTAAGAGCGGCGCGCGCGCTCGGACTCGCGGCCTGGGGCTCCGGCGCCCCGGGCCCAACGCACGGCCCGCAGGCCCCGGGGCGGCGATCGAGAGGCCGGGTCGGCCTGAGGCGCGGGCGAGCGGGGCGCGAGGTTCGCGGGGCCTAGGGCGTCCGCCCGCAGGGCCCCCCTCTGGGTCGGGCCCCCGCTTGAGGCCAGGTTCCCCGCTCGGGCTCGGGCCGCACCGGCGGAACGGCCGCCCCGCGCCAAGTCCCCGCGGTCCCGCGCCCCTGCCCGGCTCCTTTCTCTGCCCGGCGCTCGGCTGCCTTCCCTCCCCCAGCTCCCCCCAGCGGCCTGGTGGCACCTGGGAGGTGTCCGGCGACGATTCCGCAGACGCTGCGCGCCCGCTACGTGCCCGGCTGGCGGTTGTCGAGCCAGGCGCTGCATCGGCCCCCATTATTTCGTCCTCCCTGCAGATCTGCGGGGTGGGTACTGCTGTTATCTCTGCGTTACAAAGAGAAAAGCCCTGGGGCCAGAGAAGTTAACTTACCTCGGACCGACAGCTTAGCTAGGAAGGGGGGGGCAGTGATTAGGGACTAGGAGTGTTGGGCAAGCGAGCAGGTTCACCGGTAGCAGCCGTGCAGAACAGAAAGGGAAAGGGGGCCAGGTGGCCAGGTGGCAGCGAGCAGTGGTGGTGCAGCCCCTGCTCACCGTTCCTGGCCAGGTATTCTGCGCTTCTGTGATTTGAGCTGGGCTTCAGTGGGAGGCTAGGGTTTCACCACGCCAAGCTCCTTAGACGAGGGAGCTTTCCACGGAGGGAGAAGCCTCGGGAAGAGGCACCCAGAGCTAGAAAGACCCTCGGAGCCCGTGATGCTGGGAGAGACAGCTGGAAGGGCCGGGGAGCTGGACTTCCTCTTGTGGGTGGGGTGCAATTGAGGGATTTGACGTCCTTTTAGAGAAGCTGCTCTGCCTAGCAGAAAGCTCTTAAGACACCGGGCTATCAGCCTCCAGTTGCAGAGAAGCTGGGTTTCAGCAGAGGACTGTCCCTCCCTCCCACTGCCAGAAGGCCTGGGGTAGAGCTTGGGGGTTCTGTGAAATGGTAAGAAAACTGTCGTTCACGTACTGAAGAGTAATAAATTCTTAATAAAGTAGAAGTCTGTGCTGGTCCCAGCCTCAGGCAACACAGATGGGATTACAGCAGCACACTTGGGTATGATAGGACTTTAGGGGTGAGGGGTCAGGCAGTGCAAGGATGCTGCTAGAGTAAACGAATATGGCAGGGCTTATCTTAAGGGGACACCAAACCAGAGCCCAGCCCGCCTGCCAAGCACCAGTGGTCTCAGACCTGCTCCCGCCCCTAGCTTATGCCTGGCACTCAGCCCCATCAGTGACCCACCCAACCAGAGGCCTGCCTTGGTGAGGCAGGCAGAGAACCTCTTCGTGCTAGCTGGCAGGTTTCCCTGCCTCCCATTGTATTTTGAGGTTCGTTCCACATTCTGATTCCCAGTGACTCCAAATGAGCCCGTGCCAGTTCCTAGAAGTCGCTTTATTTTGGGAGTAGTAGCCAAGCTGTGGCCCAGGAATGCTTTCCTTGAACATTGGACCTTCCATGTTCTGCTGCTGACTGCTGAAAGTACCCATGACAATACCTCCTCAATGGCCAGGGAGCCCACCCTAGTTATGAGTAGGACAAGTACTACGTTCCCCACCCAAAATGTCCTTTTGCTGAAGTCATTCAAGCTTCTTGTGGCCTTTTCTGATGACAGGGAAGCTCTGAGCTTTTTCATCATTGCCACTTGTACTAAAAAATGACTTCGCACATGTGTTTGTCTTCCTTGCTAGCTTGCAGGGTATGTCGCTGATCTAGGGGCAGCCTCACAAGTGTCTTAAGATCCATTGTGTTTACCTGAGGAGAGGAGCAGGAGCCAGGAGAGAAACGAATCAGAATCTCGGGGCTCAGCTCTTAGTGAAGATTTGCAGCCTGGTCATTTTAGCTTGTGAGAGAAGGGCAGTTGGGGAAGGACAAAACCAGTTTGTCCCAAAATTGGTCATCCAATATTTTGAGACATGAGATGCTTTTTAAAAAGGAGACATGAGATGCTTTTTAAGAAACAAAAGAGAAGAAATTGAGCAACACCCTTGTTTGTGTGTGGAGCAACCAGGGCTTTGTGCTAGGTCATCATCAGCACACAGTTCCCGCACGACTGTGGCGGGAGCGAGTCCAGGCTGGGCTCTAGTAAATCTGCAGTTTGCTGCATCTCTGCTGAAACACCCCAGCAATGCTCAGTCACTGTTTATTCTGCAAAATCGCACAGAGCGCCTGCCATGTGTCAAGTGTGTGCTGTGAGAAGAGGCAAGGCCGCCTGCAGGGGTTGGCTGTGTAGGGCCCACAGGAAATGGCCGTATGGGAGGCCAAGCACCCAGATAGGAGGCTGCACAGACAAGGCCCAATCCCAGATGCCCCAGAAGGTGTGGCCACCTTGACAGCTGGCATGTGATGTGGGGTGTCCCCACTTTCCGAAGACGCAGGTTCCGACTGTCTAGGGGAGATAAGCTGCCAGAGCACAAGCAATGTGGCGAGTGATGCTGGCGTCCCTCTTCTCTTTTACAAAGATCTCTCCATGGACAATGGCAGCCACAATTCAGGCCATGGAGAGGAAGATTGAATCGCAGGCAGCTCGCTTGCTTTCCCTGGAAGGCCGGACTGGGATGGCTGAGAAGAAGCTGGCTGACTGCGAGAAGACAGCCGTGGAGCTGGGCAGCCAGCTGGAGGGCAAGTGGGCCGTGCTGGGCACGCTGCTGCAGGAGTACGGGCTGCTGCAGCGGCGGCTGGAAAACGTGGAGAACCTGCTGCGCAACCGCAACTTCTGGATCCTGCGGCTGCCCCCGGGCAGCAAGGGCGAGGCCCCCAAGGTAGCCTTTGGGTGCCCTGGGGTGGAGAGCCCGAGGGCCCTGTGGCCAGCGTGCGGGCGAGCGAGTGTGACCCTTGTGGTTCCAGGTGCCCGTGACCTTTGATGATGTGGCCGTGTATTTTTCCGAGCAGGAGTGGGGCAAGCTGGAGGACTGGCAGAAGGAGCTGTACAAGCACGTGATGCGGGGCAACTACGAGACGCTTGTCTCCCTGGGTAAGGCTGACCCACAAGTCCTTGGGCCTCTCCCTCCATTCCAGGTGTCTATCCCAGCCATTCATAAAGCCTCAGAGGCTCTAAGTGAGGGGATCTGTCCTCCTCTTCCTCCTCCTCCTCATCCTGCAGGTGGTCCTAAGTGATGGAATTCAACACACCTCCCCTTTGATCTGGTGGTATGGCAGTTTAGGAGGCTGCTGGCCCCTCCCCTGACCATGCCCAGGGTAAGGACGCCCTGTTTCTGCTGGGACTTGGAGTACAGAAGCCCTTCTGCCTTGAGTCCAGTTTGTAGCCAGCCTACCGTGGGAAATGGACTTCCTGTACCTTCTCTGTGGACCATACAGCCTTCGTGTGCCTTAGAGCCTGGATGCCCAGGAAGGACATGCAGTCTGCTTCTTTCTGGCTTCTTTCCTCTCGAGATGGCTCCCCAATGGGACCCCATAGCCCAGGGCAGCTGCGTGTGAAGGCTCTGCACCCAGCCTGCCTGCACCCTGGACCAGATAACTCATGCCCGGCAGCAGCCTTGGCCTCTGCCCACCGCTGCCCACAGTGCCTCCCCTCAGTACTACAGTTACCTCTGGGCTGCAGCAAAACTGCCTACCACTGTGAACCCCGTGCCCCCTGGGACATTTAGCTCCTAGACCACTCTTGGCTTTTCAGCTGCCCTCCCCCAGCCCTAATAGGACAGTGGCAAAACTAACCTTCCTGTCTTTCCTCAGATTATGCCATCTCCAAACCTGAGGTCCTCTCTCAGATCGAGCAAGGGAAGGAGCCTTGCACCTGGCGTCGCGCTGCTCCCAAGATCCCTGATGCTCCTGTGGACCCAAGTCCAGGTGAAGAGCTGGGAGGAGGAGGCAGGCACCAGGTGACAGATGAAAGCAGCACAGAGGCAGGACTGGTGTTTCTCTTTCCAAGAAACAGCAAGCGTCAGGCTTGAGTATTTTGTGGTTTTTTTGTTTTGTTTTTTGGCAGAACTGGGGATTGAACTCAGGCCCTTGCGCTTTCCAGGCAAATGCTGTTTTACTGAGCTATCTCCTTGGCCCCAGGCTTGAGTATTTTAAACCTTAGACTTTTGCAGTTGAGTTGTAACTTCTAACCTGCTTAGCGATCACTGTTGAAATCAGTACTTTCTGTCATTGAAACAGGTAGCAAAGCCAGAGGCAGAGCCAGGGCTCAAGTCAGGGTAAGACCATAGAAGGGACTAACAAGGAAGGAAGCGGATGTCAAAGACCAGACTCAGAGCTTGCAGAGAGTCAACCAAAACGCCTTTAGTCCCACTCAGAACTGTAGAACACAGCCCTAGCACAGTGGATGGTCCTGTGTATGTATTTCTAGTAAATGTGGACACTAGATATGGGAATTCATCGCAGATTTCCCTGGAGCCACTCTGCACCCGTGAAAGTTACAGAAAGGGTGGGGACAGATTCCTTCCTGGGTCATTCCACCAGAGAGACCCTGTCTCTGCTCAGCCCCACTTCCTTCCAGACTGTCACTTGCCTTGGGTTCCCTCCTTCTGTGATACCCGGAAGCCCTCCTGTGGTTAACTTGTCCTGTCATGTCACCCGGTGCTGCATGGTTGCCAGTTACCTTTGCATAGTGCCAGGGCAAAGGCACACGCTGTATAGAACTGGGTGCCAGGGTGCCAGCTCTCACTGAGTGGCTTACTAATGAGTTCAGTAAGTATACTGAGAGTCCTCTTGGGGCCAGTGACAGTGCTGACAGCTGGGAGATGGACTGGTGACACAGTAGCGCAGTCTGCATGGACAATGCAGGACACAGGCCACCTCCACCTCAGAGCATGAGTAGAAGGGTCCCAGGACTGTCTGTGTGATTTACGTACCAGGTGAGGCTTCCCAGCCGCACTAGATGGCAGTCACTGCCCTCCTCTTGCTGTCCTTCCAGCTGACGATCTCTAGAGCCCCAAGTCCTTCAGGCCCCCAACCTCCAAGATCCCCATACCTCCCACCTTCTCTTTTTCCCCCCTCATGGCCCTATCCCCCAACAGCCAGGCATTGTGTGCCCGCCCCCCTCTGGTGCCTGACCCACCCAACAGGGCTGTGATCCTGGGGAACCTTCCTGCCTGTCCTACACCCACGAGACGCACTGCCTGTGGTGGAGGACACCCCACAGGCCACTGGCCTCCTGCTGTTCCCAACCTGTGACATCATATAGGCACCTACCACCTCAGCCACTTCACTGCCTCAGAAGTTGGCAGCTGGCTGGTGGGCCAAACTGAGCCCAGCTTAGCCTTGCAGAGTCCGGAAGCTTAATTTAAAAATCACTTTTTTAGTTTTACAACCCCCCAACTGTCACAATAGGGCCCACCCCTATGCAGCTATGCCTGTGATATTGCTTACCAGCCTGGAGACCCCCTTCTGCCCAGAACTGGGCCCACCCCGGCTACCATGGTGCCCCTTTTCTCTGCCCCCTTTAGGGCCAGACTCCTTGACAAGGAGCAGTGCTGCAGTCTCTCACCCTCTTGCTCTTTCTGTCTTTTTTTTTTAAGACAGGGTCTCACTATGCAGTTCAGGCTAGACTTAAGCTCACTTTGTAGCTCAGTTTGGTCTTGAACTCACAACAATCCTCCTGCCTCAGCCTCCCTAGTGCTGGCATTACAGGCCTGCACCACCACACCCGTCTTCCTCCTGCTCTTTCTGGAACCCCTTCTGCCCAAACCCATGCTGCCTGGGTCCCCAGGGGCCCCATGGCGCTGAAGGTCTGTGCTCTTCCACCTGTTGGGAAAGCCTGCCACGGTGGTTCCCTCTTTGTCTTAACTTCATAGATGGGTAATTTATTAAAGACATTTATATCTTCCGGCCCTGCAGGCTGGGACGTCGGGGTCAGGGCCACACCTGCAGGGGGCCAAGGCTCTGCAGCACCTACGGTGGCACAGAGTGTTCCATGGCGAGGCAGAGCATCGTGCCAGCTCGTGCCAGCTCAGGGCTCGTCCCCTCCTCAGGACACCATGCTTGCCATCACCTAATGCGGAGTGCCTCCCACAGGCCCCTTCCAAACTCCACTCTCCCAACATTAGGGATCCAGACTCCAGCGCAGGAGTTCTGGGGACACACCCTGGCCACAGCAGGCTTGGGGATCCCCTTTGGCACACAGAGCAAGCACCTTCTCTCCCAGGCACCTCACTGCTCCTCCCTTGTAGACTGTGGCCCCCGATCCTCTCCTGATCCTTAGTCTTCCCTCTTCCCCAGCGCCCACTCCCCAGCCTACACATCTGGGGGGGTACATGAGCATGCAGGGTGCACCCTGGCTGAACCTCTGCCCTGAATCCCGAGCCCACTACTCAGGCAGCATCTCTGGTGGGTGGGTGCCTGCAGATAGCCCCGGAACACTGCCAGGGCTGGCCCCTTGTCTTCGCTTCCAAGCCTGCTCCCGGCGTCTCTGGACAGGCTCTGGTGCCTCAGTGGAATGTAAATTTCAAGGGGTAAAAATGATGTGTTTTGCAGTCCCTAGAATACTTCGTAGCACAGAGGAAGTCAGCATTTTTAATATGTGTTAAGTCCCCACCTTTAAAGTGTGTGCTGCATGTGGGAAGTGTATTTCTAATAGCAGTCCGTCCGTTCCTCACTCAGTAACCACTTGTCCTGAAGGGACACCTTTGTGCTTCCCATCCACATTTCAAAGTATCTCCTGTGTCCTGCTGTGCTGTGACCATACACAAGGAGGACTTTGTGCTTTGAAGAGTTACACAATTGCCACCTTTTACAGAATATTCCATATTTCTTATTTACCTGTGTTGATACATATAGATCAAGATTCATTGTAGCAGATGCTTGGTACTCACAAAGTAACTATTATTTATTTTCCACTGATTTGTGCTGAAGTAGTTTGTAACCTGTCGCAAGGGACCTGCCAGGGCCACCCTTGAATGTCTTGTCACAGGCCACGTCTGTGGCAGATGCCAGGTGCCTCAGGTGCCTTGTAGAACCTGGCTCGCGTGTCCCCACCTCCGCCGTAGTCACAGTGCTCTCCTGAGGGTTGCAGCAGCTCCTCCCCACAGCAGTTGTGAAGAAACTGTTCTCTGGCATCTTTGCCCACTTTGTAACTTTATGCCAGTCAGGTGGAGGTCAGAGGGCTCTTGCTTTCACTCATATCTCCACGCCTACCCGTGAAGCCAGGCATTCTTTTCATGAGTTATTTAGTCTTGCCCTGGAATTGTCTTGTGTCGTGGCCTCGCTTTCCTGTTGGGTCTGCACATGTCCTACATCTAAGCCTTTGTCTTATTTGCATCACAGACATCTCCTAGGCTGGCCGGTCTTTGAACTTTGTAGCTCTTTTGTAGATGTTTGTGTTGTTGGCAGAGCCAAATGAATCAGTTTTCCTTTGTCATCTGTGCCTTTCTATCATAGATATCCTTGCTACCTCACTCAAGGTCAGGGGGATTTTTTTCTTATACAACTTTGCAGGTTTCACTTGAAAAAAGTCTTTAATCCATCTATTGTTAAGATGTGTGGTGGCTGCGAAAGACAATTTAAATTTTTCCTCCACAAAGACATCTGATTTTCCAGCAAAAGTTACAGAGTGCTTTGTGCCCCTTTCCCTCGGGTTCACACAGAGTTCGCACAGAGGTCGCCCAGGTTGCCCTGTGCTCTTGGCTCTTCTGCTTGGTCCCAGCCTCCCCTCTTGGAGCTTCGCAAAAAGCCTGGACAGCTAATAGACGAGCCGTTGCTATTCCTTTGAGGCTTGTTGCCTGTGCTTGCATCTTTGTCCTTGCGCACACATTTCAGAATCTGTGTTGGGTTCTCAAAATCCTGCTGGAAGTTTGATTGGAATTACATTTACTTTAAAATTTAGTTTCTCAGATATCTCAGTTGTTTAAGGTGCTACTTGGGTAAATGCAGGCAGGCGTATAGGACCCCAGTTCAATTCTCAGCTCTAGAAGCTGTACCAGACCTGCCCTTAAAGCAGCCTAAAGTAGCCAAAAATAAAACCTTCTAAAATTTAGTTTCTGGACAGTGGCCACTGTCACACCGCTGTGGCTTTCTAGCTGTCAGAGACTCCTCATTGAAGCCTCTGTCTATGGTTGGGTGAGGATTTGCAGTTTTCTCCTGCTAATTGCTGTGTCTCTTAGAAGTGCGATATTTAAAATTAAATACATGTTGTAAATGGTAGTCACAGCAATAACAGTATGCCTTGGACTATTTTGCTTGTTATTGGGTCTGTTAAATTATTTAGATGCTCTTGAATTGTTTAAGTGACACTTATATCCTCCAGAGGTAGCACAGAAGTTAATATCTCTTTAAATTTGCATAACTTTAGCTGGCGTAAGCTTGTGAGCCCAGCACTGGGAGGCTGAGGCAGGAGAACTCCCTACAAGTCCAAGACCCACCTGGGCTACACAGTGATTTCAGGGGCAGCCTGAATTCTATAGTGAGACCCTGTCTAAAAAAAAAAAAAGAGACAAAACAAATAAATGTATAGAAATTTAATAGGGTTTACCAGCTTGGCTGGGAGGTCGCAACCATGACAATTGGAACCCTTGTCTATGGACAGCTTGTATTTTTAGGGTTTCTATTTAAATATGAGTCTTACTGTAGGCTTTTGAAGTTATTCCTGGTTTAAAGGAGTTTTCCTCTGCTGTGGCTGACCAAAATCTTTTATCGTAAACAAAGATTATGTTGCAATACATGCTAGAGGTTACTTTCTCCCCTTTTTTAAATTGTGCATTTGATTACTCTGTGTTATGTACAATAATAAAATATATAGTGACAAGAATTTAAGTACAGTTCAGAGTGATGTCTACACATTCTCAGTGTAAGAAATAGGTCCTGGCTGGGGCTGGGGAGATGGCTCAGTAGAACAAGCACTTCCCTGGCAAGCGCAAGGGCCTGAGTTCAATCCCCAGTTCTGAAAAAAAAAAAAAAGAGAGAGAGAGAAAGAAATGGGTCCTGGGCAAGCCCTTCCCTCCTGGCTTCAACCCCTCCCTTCCTCATCCAGATAAATAGAAAGTTCAACGGGTCTGCCTGCCTGTCCCTACCTCATTCCTAAGTGACATTACTTAGTTATGCCTGGTTCTGAGCTGCTGCTACTGCTGCACAGGGTCCAACCACACACTCGCCCTGAGGCTGCCCGTTCCATGTGACTCAAGCTGGGGAGTGTCCATATTGATGTTCCCTGCTGGAATTTCTTTTCGTTATCACTGCACAGTTGTCTGTTTAATGGCTATAAAATGTTACTCCTCCTCCTGCTATTCTCCAAAAAATAGTTTAGTGTTTCTGAGACTGTCTCACTGTGCAGTTTAGGCTGGCCTTGAGCTCACTTTGTAGCCCAGGCTGGTCTCATAAGGCTATTCCTGCCTCAGCCTCCCAAGTGCTGGGATTACAGGTGTGTAACATCACACCTAGCTTGTTTTTGCTTTTAAGGGCAGAGCTGTTGTTAAAATTCTTAGCCAGGTGTGGGGCACATGCCTGTAATCTCAGCACTTGAAAGGCTAAGGCAAGAGATCAGCGGGTGTTCACATCCAGCCTGGGCTACATAGTGAGTTCAAGACCAGCCTGCAGTGCAAAGCAAGGGACCCAGGGCCAAGGATATAGCTCAGTGGCACAGCATTTGCCTGGCAAACCTGAGTATGAGGTTCTGAGTTTGAATCCTAGTTAAAAAAAAAAAAAAAAAAAACAAGTTAAGAGACCCTCTCTGAAAAAGCCAAAAGCAAAAAGCATAAAGCTTCTCTGTGTCCAGACCTGGGGTACACACTCAGCTCGCCTAGGTCATGTCCAAGAGCAGCACCCTCCATGGAGTGCCAAGGGGTCTGTCACACTGCCCTTTCACTAGCTGTGGAAATGCTGTTCTCCTCTCTGCCTATCATTGGCAGTGGTTTACATTTTGTGGTATAAAACTTGCATTTTCTAAAAATTGTGCATTATATCCTCTATGGGCCACTTGTCTTTCTGTGAAATCTCTGTTTACTTCTGTTTTTTCCTTTCAAGTTTTTTTCTCACTGATGAGTTCCTCACCTGTTCTGAGTGCAGATTTGTCGGCTGTGTATGCACTGGAGGCAGTCTTCTCTCCTCGGGAGTGCTTTTTTCTTGTCTCTGCAGTTTTAGGGATGAGACCGTGGGCAGTGCACATGTGCACATTCTAGACAAGCGCACTGCTGCTGGGCTCCGGGCTCTGCCTGCGGCTTTCATTGCAATGTGCTGATTTGCTGCGCTTTCTCTTCCTGGTGGTGCCATCTGTGTCTTATGCAGTTAAGAAATGTTTCTGAAGGGCCGGCCAGATAGCTCAGCAGGGTTCAATCCCCAGCTTGCCATTCCAGCTCTGCCTCCAGGGCATGCTGAGACAAATGAGACTGGGCGTGGTGGCACATGCCTGTAATCCCAGCGCTTGGGAAGCTGAAAACAGGAAGATCACTGTAAGTCTGATCTGTGTAATAATGAGACCCTGTAGACTCAATACTAAATACGAAGTTTCCCAACCTCAGGGTTTAAAATACCTACGATTTCGTATTTCCTACCCAAAGTTCTCAAGTTTTGCCTTTGTGTGCTTAAGCTGTTGGTCCCTGGTTCTTGTTCACTAGCACTTTGCTCTTTTCCTTTGCTATATCAGGAAACATTCAACTTGCTTTAGCAAATGCCAGAGAAGTCGAGCTGGGGTTATGCTTATGCTCAGGGTTGCATCCAACCTGCACAGCATTTGGAGAGAATGGCTGGCACTCGGTCTGCCCGCTCCCCACATCTCCTCCGTCCCCGCTGCAGCTAGTCCGTGGTCTCGGCGAAGCCTTGCCTTCTCCCAGGAGCCCTTGCACATTTGTCAGTTATATTCCTAGCCTTCTTGTGCTCTTGTCACTGGCGGTCAGTGGTGTCTGTTCCCGGCTTGCACTTTCTATTGTGGATCTCTGTTGGGGCTGGGAGGGGTGGGGCACAGTGCTCCAGTGCCACCTGTGCTCAGCCAAGGTGGACAGTGCAGGCCCTGACTCCAGGCAGCCCTGTACCCCACAAGAGGCGGGGAGCAAGAGCTAGCACAGTGCCCTGGGGAACAGCACGCCCCTGCTGCTCTGCTGGGGACGGACTCTTCGGGCAGCAGGATCAGCATGAGCATTCCTCCCCCAGCGCAGGTGGCAGCTGCCCCTCTGCTGCCAGTGAGGGTGGCACAGGCTCCAGGCTTCCTCCTGCTCAGCATAGGATCGGGGGAGTGGCGGGGAAGAGAAGGAGAGGTGCTGTGACTGATCGGCTCCCTCAAACATGATAGGTTATGAGAATCTAGGACTTCTATCCCAAAACCTTGCTAAGACTCCCAACGCAGATCAATTCCTAAAAAGTGCCTAATGATTCTTGAATTTTTCTGAAAAATTAATCACATCACCTATGAATAAGCATTTCTTTTTACTTGACAATTTTTTATTGTTTATTTTGTTCTTGTTTTATTGTGCTGGCTGGAAATCCCAGAAAACCTTAAATAGAAGTGGGTTTATGATTTTAAGGGAATATTTCTTAACATTCCACACCGGGAATACATTTACTAAAGCTTTTGTTTGCTTTTTTCTTTGTCTTTTTAAAACAAGGTTTCTGTTCTTCTCAGGCTGGCCTTGAGCTCACTTTGCAGCCCCAGGCTGGTCTTGAACTTGCAACAATCTTCCTGCCTCAGCCTCCCGAGAATATTTTGTAGCCCCCAAACCCCGGAAGACTTTGTTTTCAACTCCTTTGTCAGGCTGAAATAGTCCCCAACATTTTGGGGCAGGTGTTTCTGATAGAAAACTGGAATTTCAAAGAATGCTTTTTTTTTTTTTTTTCTCAATCTATTGAGGTGGTTTTTTTTCCCCCTCTCAGCTTCACTTTGCTAATGTATGAATTCTGCTGTTTTCTAGTGTTGACCAGCCTTGCAGTCCTGGAAGTAAGTCTGTCTGAGCTGTGGGCCTTTATGTGTACTGCCGGGTTTGTTATTGCTGATTGTGTTATTTCAGACACTCCGGTCATTATTTGTGAGTGATACAAACCTACAATTTCCTTCTCAGACTGTCTTTGTTTTGTTTTTTGAGATAGGGTCTCACTCTATAGTTGAAGATGCCTCTGAACTCACTATGTAGCCCAGGCTGGCCTCGAACTGTGGCAGTTCTCTGGCCTGCTCAGCTTCTCAGGTGCTAGGATTCCAGATGTATGCCACCATGCTTGGCAAAGGGACATTTTAGGATTTTTTTTTTTTTTTTAATACTAGGATCAAATTTAGGACCTCATGTTTGCCAGGAGGCCCTGTGCTGCTGAGCTCCATCCCCAGCCCCTTCCTTCTGTTCCAACTACTGCAGTAGGCATAAAGCTGGACTCACCTGTTCACTAGAGAACTGCAGCGCAGCCTCCAGGCCATGAATTACGTTTGTCAGGCCACTCTGGCCGCTGCTTTACTTGATTGCAGTGGCGACTGCACTTCTAGTCCTCTGTGGTTGGTTTTGCTAAGCTGTTAGGTCTAAAGATCTGTCCTTCTCTCCAGGGTTTTCAGGTGACTTGGAATAGCAGTCAGAGCCCCCTCTGTCCTGTTGGTCTGCAGCACCTCTGTCCTTCCCTGCCCAGAGGTGCCGCAGTTTAATTCCCTTCAGTGAGCACCTTTGCTCTTCCTCTGTTCTTTGTCCTCCCCTGTACTCCAGGGTTCATTATTTCCTTCTACTTTGTTGAGGGATTCTGCTGTTGATGTCATTTCTAACGCCTGCCAGTGTCTCAGCTCAGTTTTGGAGCTGCTGCTGCTTCTGTTCTTAAACATTCAGGCCCTAAAGATTCCTCCAGCTGGGCGAGGCGGCACACGCCTGCAGCCCTGGCACTTGAGAGGCCGAGGCCAGAGAATTGCTGCATTTGAGGCCAGCCTGGGCTGCACAGTGAGTCCAAGGTCCTCCTGAACTCCATGGTGAAACCCTTTTTCAATGAGATGAATGAACGAAAGGATAGTTTCCTCTAGTTACCAGTGTGGCTGCAGCCTGTATCTTCCAGTGTTCATTGTGATTTTTCCTTAGACTCTCAGATTATTTAGAAAGTAATATATTTCTTTAATTTTAGTACATATGAGTTGTTGATTTCCAACCTGCATTATAGTTACAGAGGGGAATATATAAAATGCTAATCTAACATTTGCTGAGCTTTGTTGTATAACCTAGAAAGAGTTTCTTTTTTCTGTTCTGTGTGGCTGGGAAGGATGTGTGCCTTGTTTGGTTTCTCCTTTTGTTCATTTGATCCGATTTGTTAATGGTGAGAGCTTGCCGGTTGACTCAGTTGCTTAAAGTGCCTGCTTAAGCAAATTCATTCAGGTGCAGGGGACTGAGGGTCAGTCCTCAGGCCCACAAGCTGCACCAGACTCACCGTTAAGGCATACTGAGCCAGTCAAAAAAAAAAAAAAATTTGTTAACGGTGATGTTTGGGTTTCCAGGAAGCTTTCACTGGTCAGATTTATTAATTATAGAGACAAGGGGCCGACCAAACAGCTCGGTGGATTAAAGTGCCTTAGGCAGACATAGGAGCCAGGGGTTCATCCTCAGGCCTGGTGCAGGCCTCAGGCAGGGCATTCTGCATTGGCAATTGAGGCTGGGTGTGGTGGCCGTGCCTGTAATCCCAGATCTTGGGAGGCTTTAAACAGGAGGATCACTGTGAGTCTGATGTAGTATGCAGTGAGACCCCATACGCTCTGTACGCCCTGTCCTAAATACAAAAAAGAATTATAGAGACAAGTGTCAGAATCCCTCTACAGGAGGGCAGGCCTATCCATTCCTTCCAGTACTCTCTCAGGAAGTTCAGTTATTAACTTAAAAATTTAGATTTTTTTTTTTGTCTTTTTGAGACAGGGTCTCACTCTGCAGTTCAGCCTGGCCTTAAGCTCACTTTGTAGCTCAGGCTTGTCTCGAACTCACAATAATCCTCCTGCCTCAGCCTCCCAGTGCTGGGATTATAGGCATGCACCACCACGCCCGGCTTAGAATTTTTTTTAATTTTCCTGGCCAGTTTACTATATTAGCACGTATGGTACATACCCCTTCTTTTAAAAACTTAAGGGTTTTTGTTGTTGCTGTTTTAATCTTTAAGACAGAGTCTCACCATGCAGTTAGGGCTGGCCTTGAACCTACTTTATAGCCCAGGCTGATCTGGAACTCCTCAATGATCCTTCAGCCTCCCAAGTGCTGGGATTATAGGGTGTGCCATACACCCTGTTCATTTCTTGTATTTTGAGACATGCTCTCACTAAGTCTCTAAATTGCCCAGACTGGGCTCAAACTTGCAGTTTAACCCTCCTTGCCTCAGCCTCTCAGAGTGCTAAGAGTATAGATGCATAACTCTATGCTAATCCTTTTTTATTTCTATGAAAGTACTAGGGAGGATGCTGTTGCTGACCACCATAGTTTTATGTATTTCCCTAAGAGATGAATGAAAGGCTGGGATTTGGGGCATCATCCTTTTAGGACTTCCTATTACCCTGTTGGGGCGAGGTCCTCCTCAGCTTCAGTCCCTGATACCCTGTGTCAGTCAGTGAGGCAAGGTTCTGGCTGCCTGCACAACTGGGGTCCCCATCCCTGTTGTGCCACCATTTTCATCTCTTGCATGCTCCTCTGCCTGCCTGCGTGCCTTCCCACCATGCACCCTAACACCTGGCAAGGGATTGGGGCTCAGTGCAGGGGTCTCCGATGGGGTGCCAAGGAGAAAACCCAGGAACTCGTGAGTGCTAGACAAGAACTTTCCCACTGAGCCACATCCACAGACCCCTCTAGTTAATCCATTTTTAAAACGTGTTCTTCTGATGTGGTGTAGGTACATCTTATTCTTTTCCATTCCTTCCTTTTTTTTTTTTAAATGTGTTTGGTACAGGGTCTCACCATGCAGCTCGGACTCATAGTGATCCTCCTGTTTTCAGCCTCCCCAGCACAGGGATTACAGGCATGCACCCATTCTCGGTGGCCAGCCCAGTGTGCTTGCGGGCAGGGCCAGCGCTGCCTGTGGCCCGTTCCTTCCTTTGTCCTTCTGTTATAGGTATGTGTTGCTGGGTCTTGCTTGTTTTCAATCTGATCGTGTCACCTTTTAAGTGTCCAGAACGTTAGCAGCAGCGAGCCCCAGAGCACTTGAAATGTGCTGTGAGGATAAAAAACAGGTGAGAGTTGGAAACCCCAAAAAGTATGTGTAAAAGACAGTTATATAAAATATATGTACATACAAATTATGTTTGGGGCCAAGGAGAGAGCTCAGTGGCCTACGCTTATCTCCTGCCTGGCAAGGTCCTGAGTTTGATCCCTGGTATAGCAAAACATAAAATAAAAAAAAAAACAAATTATTTTATTTTATACTGATCATCTGTTGACATAATACTTGGAATATTTGTTAAGTAAAAGTATACTTTGCCTGTTTCTTCACACTTCGGATATGGATGCTCTGCTGGGACACGGCGGCAAGGGGCGGCCGTGTCTGGCCTCCCGGCACACGCTGGCCCAGACGCCTTTGCCGGCCGGCCTCGGTGTGTCTGGGTTCCCTCAGCTGTCTTCACGCATAGTTAGTCCTTACTCTGGCCTTGTCCTTTGGTGATGATGCACTTAAGATTTTTTTCTTCTTCAAACTATGGTTATTTTACTTAGTTTGAAAGTTACGCATTCTACTTCTGCGGGAGCTTAGTTTGTTTTCTTCCCTTAGAGAGTGGATAGCCAACCTTTTGGCTAACCTAGACCATGTTGAGCAAAGATTATCTTGGCCCCGTATAAAACATATAGTCAGTGTAACAAAACTTTGTTTTTTTCACACTCTAACATATTATTTTACAAAATAACACACGTGCGAGTGCCTGGCAGCAGTTGCCCATCTTCGCAAGCACACACGTGGGGGTGCCTTGATGAGCTGTTGCTGATAATCGCCAAGTCCCACACATGTCAAGTGGCATGTGTGTGTGTGACATCTGAGACACAAGGTCAGTTTCACTGTGAGGCTGTGACTGGCGTCACCTTCAGCAGAGGTGGCCCACGCTATGCCCTTCCTACAGAGCATCCTGGGGGCACCTAGCCAGTTGGCATGTGAGCATGTGCAATCCATTTGTGAAAATCTCACTGAAACACCCATAACAACAACAACAAAATTGCGAATGTCAGCAGCCACGTTACTGGCTGCCCAGGGCCGTGAAGCTTGTGGGCCGTGGGCCGAGGGTTGGATGTGCCTGGTTTTAGATGTTCTCTGTGGGCCGGATGGTAATGAGTTTATAAGGAGTACTTACTTTTGTGAGTTAGTGTCTGAAAATACCTTTATTCTGTCCTTATGTTTGCAAGAGAGATCTCTAGTCTGACTGTTACTTTCCCTTAGCTTTGGCAAATAATGTGCACCTTTTCCGTACTTGCTGAGGTTGACCAGCAGTCTCCATGGTCCTCACTGGTGGATAATCTGCCTTCATCCTCCACCTGCCTTTAGGGCTGTCTCTGGTATTTGCAGTTTTAAAGCTTCTTCTGTTTCCACCATCACTGATATTTCCTGCTGGTTTTGGGAAATGAGCAGTGTTTTCTCGTTGGTGGCTTAGCCCTTTTCTCTTCAATCATTTATTTGGGCATGTTTTCACATTAGCCCAAATAACCTGAAACCTCTGTGTTTTTATAGCTCTGTCTCTGCTGAGGTCTGAATAATTTCTCCTGATCTTTTCGTTAGTTCACCATTGTCTGTTCGTCTCCTTCCACTCTGATGTTTAACCACAGATGAGAGTTTTGAATTTCGTTTACTTTATCTTGCAGTTCTAAAGTTGTATTCAACATTTGGCCAGTTTTGATAATCTCTTCTTTCTCAAATGCTTCCCATCTTATTTCTGTAAGTATATTAAATAATATACAGGTATTTCTTGTTTAATGACCAAGCTGCTAGCCTGTGAGCAACTCATTAAATGAACTGTTCACTGACTGAGGAATTGTACATAAATACGTACATTGCAATATTCAGAACAAAGAAATGATTAAAGAAAATTCTAACTTGATGACTTTGCTTTTGTTTGCATAACTTTTACATACAGTACTGTAATGTACTACAACATAAAACTATAGTGCTATACAATACAGGACAACTAGTAAAACTGACAAAGCTATATACACAAAGTTTGCTGTTCAAAACAGACATTGAGACTCTGTCAACAAGATGTACAGAACTGTACAGAAAAAAAGACAGGTCCTCAGTCCAACCAGCCATCAAATGAGAAAGTCATTCAGTGAGGAATATCTGTATTCTCTATAGAAGAATTCAGGGTGCAGAGGAATTGTGGAGGCAACTGGTTTTCCAGGGGACACAGTCATCTGCAGCTGTGAGCGCAGCCCCTCATCATCTGCAAGCCTGGAGACTGTCCCTCCACCCCACCCCTCCACAGGATGTGTGCACCTCCATGGGGCACTGTTGCCATCACGGACTTGCAGCTTCTCCACCAGCAGCCTTGCCCACATTGGCTCTGTGAAGCCTGGCACCAGACATGCCAGCACATTGGCCTGTGGGTGTCACCTGCCAGGGAGTGCACTCCTGTCCCTGCACAGCCTGGGACCCAGACCAGGCAAGGCAGCGTCTGTCTGCACACGTCTTGCTTTGGGTTGAGTTCAGTCCCCTGGGCGTGTCGTTCTTGCTTTCCACAGTGCACAGAGGGTCAGGAGCTGTGTGCTCCACAGCCTCCTGCCTGCCCAGCCCAGGCTTCTCACCCCACCTCGGTGCTTGCATACTGCCAGTGCAGCAGGACACCAGGTGTCCTCCCTTGCATAGCAGAGAGGCGATGCTCTTACAGTTGCTGGCCTTTGCTTCCAGATGATGAAGCCATGCCTAAACGCTTTGTATTTTTATACTATGCCCAGCATTTTCACGTGTTCCATTCTGGAAGGTGTCTCTGCCAGAGGCAGAAGGGTAGAAGGCTACTTCTGCATCTTTTAAAATATTACCCGGGGGCGGGGTGATGGCTCAGTAGAATAAGCTCTTGCCTGGCAATTGCAAGGGCCTGAGTTCAATCCCCGGTTCCACCAAAAAATAATATTACCCAGGCAAGGTGGTACACACCTATAATCTCAGCACTCAGGAGGCTGAGGCAGGAGGATCCTTGGGATTAAGACCACTCTGGGCTACAAAGTGAGCTCAAGGCCAGCCTGAAGTGCAAATAAAATGATTTAGTGATACTATTGTGTTCTCTAAAGTGGGCTTATCTTTGCATTCTCAGGATAAACCCAACTTGTTCATGATATTCATAATCTCCCTTTTTGGAAATACGTAGCTGAATTATATTTGGAATTCTTTAACTTAAAACCTTTGCATACATATTTATAAATGAGATTGTTTTCTACATTCTTCATAAGTTGTCCTCTAGGCTGGTCCAGTCAGCTCGTGTTATAAGCGACACATTTCCTCGAGCTCTTCTCTGGTGCTGGGGATCAAGCTAGGCCTTGCACCTGCCAGCCCAGCATTCAATGATGCTCTCGTATCCTCCAAGGGCCTCACTGCTGAGGGAAACCTGCGTGCAGTCTGAGCACTGTTTTCAGTATTTTAAGATATTTCTCTTCATCTTTGCTGCTACACCATTTCACATGAATATTGTCTGTATTTAATTGTTCATTTGTTTGTTTATATTTCCTGACTGGGCATTAGAATAGCCCTTCAGACTATGCCTTCGATACTGAAAGACTCTTATTTCCTCACCCATCGCCAGGTACCCTTTTCTCTGTTCTCTGCTGCTGGGATTTCTGCCAGCGTGTAGAACTTCCACTTTCTCCATGGCTCTTAACTCTTCTTTAAATTTTCCATTTACTCTGTTTCCCTTTGCTCAGTGCTTTCTTCTAGATTATTTCCCCAGGTCTGACTTCTCAGTCACTAATTTTCTCTCCAGCTATGTTAGTTTGTTAAGCTATTTCATTTTCTCATTTCAATATTACTTATGTCATTTCTAGTTCATTTAGTTCAAATCTGCCTTTTTAAAAATAATTTACCATTCTTAGAGATCCTGCTTCTTCCCTTTCCTTGAAGAGTTTAGACTGCCTGTCGTGGTACCACTCGCCTGACCTATAGTTCCTGGGAGTAAAGTCCTCCGTGACTCCCAGTGCAGATTGGCTCCTCTCGCGGTTAGTAAGTTTCATTTCCCTCAGGCCTTAGCCCCACTTCAGTTTGGAGGAAGCCCCTTGCAGCCTTCGTGTAGGGGCTCCCCAGTGGGGGTAGATTTGCACTGCCCTCTGCTGGGTTGCCATGACTCCTAGTTTAGGATCCTGTGCTGTGTGGGTGGTGTGAGCTCCATCTGGACATGGGTCTGGTTTCTATTTAGGTCACTTGCTCATGTACAGCCCTGGACGAGTGGGCAGTTCCCTGGCAGTCCATTGGATGGAAGGAGTTTTCCTGGTCCCTATCACACAGACAGGACAGAGCTCCATGCAGGCTGCACAGCCCACATGGACAGGAATGCCCAGTTTTTTCAGTGATTCTTGCATCTGGAATATGTCCACTGAGCTCATTAAAATTCTTATGCATAAGGGGCAGGTCTCCCCAGGCAGCCCTAGCCCTAGAAGACCTCACTCCCCCATCCTGTCCAGGTACCCACTAGCTGTGAACACGTCCTCTGCACAGAGCCCCTGGAGTCCCTGTCTGCTGCCATCTTCCCTTCCCACAGGCTCCTCTGCTGCTGGAGCCACATGAGCCAGGGTGGGCATTTCCCTGGCCAGCTGTGCACCCAGCCAGAGGCAAGGGCTCACACGCTCTCCCTCCCCAGGGTCAGGGCCCCCAGTTCCTGCCCCCGACCTCCTGATGCAGATCAAGCAGGAAGGGGAGCTGCAACTGCAGGAGCAACAGGCGCTGGGCGTGGAGGCCTGGGCCGCTGGGCAGCCGGACGTAGGAGAGGAGCCCTGGGGCCTCAGCCAGCTGGACTCCGGGGCAGGAGACATCTCCACAGATGCCACCTCTGGTGAGTGGCTTCGAGGTACGGGCTATGGGCAGGGAGCAAGGAAAGTTCCCAGGAGTAGGAAAGAAGCTGTGGGCAGGGGCTGTACCAGACAACATCTTGGGGTCCCCACGGATAAATGATACTTCCTGCAGGTCCCTCTGATCCAGCCAGTATGGGCCCTTCCCCAAACACGCCTCCTCTTGCTGCCTCATGTTGGTGGGGGGCCGAGTGGATGAGTTGGTGACACTGTATGTTCTAGTGCTTCAGAGAGGAGATGAAAGACACTGGCCTCAGAGATGCCAGCCAATCCTGGAGCTCTCAGTGCTTAGCTACCAGCCCCCCATGCTGTTCGTCTGTTCCTCTTCCCTGCTTGACCCCTATGCTCTGGTCTGTCCCCACTGCAGGTGTCCATTCCAATTTTTCAACCACCATCGCACCCACTTCCTGGCAGGCAGAGCTGCCGCCCCATCACCCATCCTCGGCCTGCTCAGACGGAACATTGAAGCTCAGCACAGCAGCGTCCACAGAAGGTAGCGCAGTGGTGGGAGGAGGGCAGATGCCATGGCCTGGAACCCCTGTTTGTACTCATGACCTCCCTGGCCTTGCCGCCAACAGCCAATTGGGTCTGATCTCATGACTTCTTAACATTCTGTCCTCACTCCTTCCAAATTCTCAGCCCTACACCGCTGTCTGGAGAGCATCCATGTCTCCAACTGCAGTGGGTTCTGATAAGCTGGCGCCCACAGTGAGGGCCTCCTCCCAGAGTGAGCAGCAAAGCAGACACAGCTACCTCATAGACATTGTGCCACCCAAGACAGTGTCTGAAGGGCAGGACTGTGGAGAACAGCTACAGTCCCATGTGTGAGTGTTCTCTTTGATTAGCTTTTGGAGGCCAGTTATCTGCTAACGTAATAATTTACGTTAGCGTCCCACTCTACCCCAGATGGGCCTAAAGCTGAGCCCTCTGATACAAAACCTTAGGGTAGGAAATAAAGCACAGCTGCCCAAGCTCCTGACAGTCTTCCTCTGCACGAATGCTGTATGAGCAACGTGCTGCCTCTGGCAAGTGCCCACTGCATACCACAGGGAAGGAAAGGGTGCTTCTGGGTGCTTAGCCGGTGAGCCGTCCTGCAGCCTCACGTGCAGTACACAGATGCACAACCCAAGCAGTGTGCTGATGCCCACAGCTTGGCTGTGGCAGAGCTGTGGCATGGTCTCAGATTCCTCTGAACCCTCTGGGCACCTGGATACCATTAGCCAGTCTTCCTGGGGTAAATCCATGGTCAGCCTCCATCACCAAAGTGGAACTAGGCCTGAGGCAGTCTGAACATCACTTTTCTGGTGGTGAAGGCATCAAGATGAGGGTGTCCTTGGGGTCTGATGCAGCCTCGCAGGCCAGGTGGTGACTCCCTGGAGCTGTGGCCCTGAGTCTTGGGCCTGAGGCTCTTCCTGGTGCCTGTGAACAGAGAACCAAAATGATATCTGCCTTTTTGTCTCTCAGCAGATGTCAAAATTGTGATCAAAACAGAAGTCCAGGAAGAGGAGGTGGTGGCCACGCCTGTACATCCCACAGACCTGGAAGCTCACGGGACCCTGTTTGCGCCTGGGCCGGCTGCAAGATTTTTCCCTAGCCCTGTCCAAGAGGGGGCCTGGGAGAGCCAGGGCAGCTCCTTCCCCAGTCAGGACCCCGTGCTAGGGCTGCGTGAGCCAGCCCGGCCAGAGAGGGACCTGGGCGACCTCAGCCCTGCTATGGCCCAAGAGGAGACACCCCCTGCTGGGGACTGGCTCTTTGGTGGGGTCCGGTGGGGCTGGAACTTCCGCTGTAAGCCCCCGGTGGGCCTGAACCCAAGGACCGGGCCCGAGGGGTTGCCCTTCTCCTCACCAGACAGCGGGGAGGGCATCCTGGACCCCAGCCAGGCCCCAAGACCCTTTCCTGAGCCCTGTAAATACCCAGGCCGGACCAAAGGCTTTGGCCACAAGCCAGGGCTGAAGAAGCACCCGGCGGCGCCCCCCGGGGGCCGGCCCTTCACCTGCGCCACCTGCGGGAAGAGCTTCCAGCTGCAGGTGAGCCTGAGTGCACACCAGCGCAGCTGTGGGCCGCCCGACAGCTCCGGCACGGCCACAGTACCCACAGTGGCCACAGCTACAGGTGGTGGTGGCGGCAGCGGCGGGAGCAACAGCGGCAGTGCACGGGACAGCAGCGCCCTGCGGTGCGGAGAGTGTGGCCGCTGCTTCACGAGGCCCGCACACCTCATTCGCCACCGCATGCTCCACACAGGCGAGCGGCCCTTCCCCTGCACCGAGTGCGAGAAGCGCTTCACTGAACGCTCCAAGCTCATCGACCACTACCGTACGCACACAGGCGTGCGGCCCTTCACCTGCACCGTGTGTGGCAAGAGCTTCATCCGCAAGGACCACCTGCGCAAGCACCAGCGCAACCACGCGGCAGGCGCCAAGACGCCAGCCCGCGGGCAGCCACCGCCACCCGTGCCTGCTGCGCCCCCAGACCCCTTCAAGAGCCCCGCCGCCAAGGGGCCCCTGGCCCCCACAGACCTTGTGACCGACTGGGCTTGTGGCCTGAGTGTCCTGGGACCCACTGATGGAGGGGACCTGTGAGCCCGCCCCGGCCCCCAGCAGCTGCAGACGTACAGCGCCTGCACGCAGACCACAGGGCGGCTCCGGAGGCGCAGAAGCCAGAAGGGAGAGAACCAGATTTCCACATTTCTGAACTGATCACTGGAAAAAAGAGAATTCAGTGCGCGTCCATCTCCAAAGTAGGGTTCTCTGTGAAACTGAACACCATGGTAGAGTTTTAAGTAATTTAATTGCATATCTGGGTTTTTTTTGTTCTTTTAATTCTTGAAGAAAAAGCTAGAAAAGAGTAGCAGCAGCAGTTGAGTTCTGTAGTGTGCTTTTGGTTTGCAGGGGTGTGTCCTCCCTGTCTCTGGAGCTCCATGGTGAATGTGGGGAGATTGGCCTGTGGGGGACAGGAGCTGAAGAGGGCCCTGGGCACCGCGGCAGCCCTGACTCCAAAGGACAGTGCCTAGAACACAGCCCCGTGGGAAATAGTCACCACAGTGTTCCCGGCTGGTGGGGCCCCCTGAGGGGCAGCCTTTGCAGGTCAGCTGGCCCCCCAGAACCCTGGTCTGACCTTCCCTGTTTGGGGCCACCATGGCATCTGTGCACGGGAACCAGAAGGTGTTGCCACTGTGTGACTTTTGGGCCTCATCTCCGGAGTCACAGGGCACTGCAGCATTAGGCCTGGGAGGTGAAGAAGCCAAGGCCCTCTGGGTTCCTTAGAGCTCAGGACAGAGCCCGCCCGCCCACACCCCAGCGCCACTGTGTGCTGCACTGTCTGTTGAGCTCCCGAGCTCCCAGAGTCCCATCCATGTCGCAACTTGATTCACTGATGCAATGATCAGGAAGCAGCAGGAAAGCTCGTCTCTCCTCAGTACCAGGGCAGCAAGAGCTGAGGGACACAGCTCAACTTGCCACCAGGCACAGTGGGCCCAGAGCTGGCTGGCCACTCTGGGGCTGGGCTCCTTCCCCTGGAACATCAGCACAGGGGAGAGAAGCATTCAGGATCTCAGAGCATTTGTCCCACACCTGTGAGCGTGAAGCTCAGCCCAGAGGGCTCGCTCGAGCACAGCTCTGGGCTGGCTGTGGCCTCTGGTGTGTGTTCTGCCCGAGCATCTGCAAGGTAGAATTGGAAAGGACCCCAGCTTCTTGGCCCCTGCAGTGCTGTCCCCACCACACATCTCCATTCCCATTTTGTTGACATGGCTACCTGTCCTCCTGTCCCTGCAGGGAGAGAGTCCATGGTGCCCATTCAGCCAGCTCCCTCCTGCGTACTTTATTAGGAATAGACTAGTTAAGAAAACTGTTTCTATGTACTGTATATTTTGTACCTGTTTACACTTCTAATATTGATATAACTGATATTTTGAAAAACAAATGAACAGAAAACATCCTGTTAAAATAAAACCTAACCAGCACTCAAAGTGGTTTGGTGGGTTCTGTTCTTAGGCCTGTGTCTCCATCACTGAGACATCAAGCATGCACTCCAGGGCCCTCTGGCCCTTCCTCAGTGCATTCCTGTCTTGATCACCATAGACCCAGAGGGATGACTGTCCTGGGGAGCGAGGAATGAAGGGAAGATCCCTTGGAGATAAATTGACATTAACAGGAAGAATCAAAGCACATAGGTCAGAGCATACATGGTGTCTGTCATTTAGCTTGAGACACTGTCCATGCAGATGGAAGGTCTGGCAGGACGTCAGAATGGATGCTGGACACTTTGTTCTGTCCTTTTCTTGGCTGGGCAGGAGGAGTCAGGCAATGCCTACAGCTATAATCCTGATTTTGGAGCCCAGGTGTCTGGCAGCCTAACACTGTCCGCAGGTACATGTACTGCGGTTGATAATCATTAACATTTTATCTAATGATTTTGTTCTTTTTTGTTTTGTTTGTATTTGTGGCTCATAGAATTAAACCCTGGACCTTTGCTCTGAGCTCCCTTCTAGCCTTCTTCTATTTCTTATTTTGAGACAGATTCTCACTGTGATGTGTTGCGTAGGCTGAGTTCAAACTTGCCATCTTGCAGCCCCTCAGGAGTACTGGCTCACAGCCATGCACCATCATGGCTGGCCTGGTCATTATCTTTAAAAGTATAAAATCTGCCAAGGAAAGCATACAAGTGAGACACGGGGTGGGGAGATAGCTCAAGTATTCAGGGGCTGGAGAGATAGCTCAGTAGAATAAGTGCTTGCATGGCAAGCATAAGGTCTTGAGTTCAATCCCCAATACCACACTCACATAAAAAAGTGGGACACAAAGAAGGGGTGGTCACAGCTCCTCCAGGCCCGCCATAGAGAGCAGAGTCACACTTGTCGCCAGCCTGAGCCCTCTCCTGCATTGGTCCTCCTCCCTCACTGGACATCCTGGAGGGTTAGCAGGAGCCACCTCTGGGGCTGTGGATTCATGGTTCCTCCTCTGGGACACCAGAGAGACCACCCCGCTGTGGAAGAGATCACAACTGGCCCACCATCTTCAGGAATTCCTTCTCTATCACAAGGACACAAGTACAGTTGTTCCTCCTGGTTCATCTGCTGCTACCATTCATTAGTAGCCACGTGTGTGGTGGCTTGACTGATGCAAACTGGTCCTATAGTCCTAGAGGCTGGAAGTCTAAAGTTCAGGAGCTGTTTGTGGGGTTGTTGGGGCTGCACCCCTGCTGAGAGCACAGGGCGAACTGGTCTACTTTCCTTCTCTAACTTTTAGAAGCTGCCTGCACCCCTGGGCTCATGGCCTCTTCCTCCAAAGACAAATGCTCCAAACTCACTCTGTCATCAGCCCATGTTCCTCTGCCTTTGACCTTCTTGCCTTTGTCTCATAAAAAGCCTTTCAATTACATTGACCAAACCAGGAAAATGTGTCCCTCTTAAGATCTGAATTTTTCTTCTTCCTCCCCTGCAGTGCTGGGACAAACCCGAACCTTATGCATCCCAAGAAACTACTGCTGAGCCCACCCTCAGCCCTTCCAGGTCTAATTTAGACCCATCTGTAACCTCTGCTATGCAAGCAGCAGATTCCCAGGCTCTAGGATCTGACATGGGGCCACTTTCCAGCTCAGCACATTGCCCAAATCTCAGGCAGCTCTGTCACTGCTCAAAGCCCAGGCCAAATACTTCCTGGAAAGTGGGTACATGTTATGACACCAAAATAACCAGTACCAGGGCTGGGGACGTAACTCAGTGGTACAAGCGCCTGCCTGGCAAGTGCAAGGTTCTGAGTTCAATTCCTAGTACAAAAGAAAAAAAAGAAGAAGAAGGAGAAATGCTGCCAAAATTAGAACATTCGAGGCCAATCACTCCCAGCCACGCCTTCACCTCAGCCACACTGTACCCACCAAAAGGTGCTCACTGGCTGCCCACCTCCTTCTACCCCCCCCTTCATCTTTTCAGTTTTGTTCGCATTCCTGATGCGTCTGCAGATGCCCCGTCCCTTTCTCACCTTCCTGGGGCAGGTAGCAATGCCATCGTCACCACGTCCACACAGGTTGAAGATGCGGGTCAAGTTGTGCTCGAGCCATTTCAGCAACTGCAGACATCTGAAGTCTGTCCCAGCTACTTGGAACTGATTCTTGTTCTCTGTCCTTCGTCACCATTCCACAGCCCAGGAGGCTTGCTAGAGATGCGTGGGGCTTAGCCTGGCCCCCAGCGGCCTTGAACCGGAATACCTGCTCCCCGCTGCTCCTCCAAGGACCCCCACCCTCACAGGTCAAAGCCCAAGCTTCAGCACGGCACACTGAGCCCCTCCGCGGGGCTGCCATGTGTCGCTGCCCTTCCCTGGGCATCATACTGTTCCCTGTACTCACAGGTGCTGTTCCCTCTGCAGACAGCGTGTCCTTGTCCTGCATCCTGTCCACTGGGAGCCACCCCCACTTGGGTCGCAACTGAAAGCCTCACCCACAGCCCCTGCTTTTCCTACAAACACCAGCTCAGACTCGGTCATCTTATTAGCCCCTCCGTGTGTGTGTGTGTGTGTGTGTGTGTGTGTGTGTGTGTGTGTGTTAAGAGTTGTCTGGGGGCTGGGGAGATAGCTTGGTGGTGGTCTAAGTCCCTGCCTGATAAGTGCAAGGAAGCATGTTCAATCCCTAGTTCCACATGCCATGCTGGCCCTATGCCAAGCCACAAAAACAAGACATGGGGGTGCACGCTGAGAAGATGATCACTGTGAGTCCAAGCTGCATAGCAAGACCCTGTACAAAAGAAAAGGAAAGGATTTTTTTTTTTTTAAAGAGCAGTCTGTTTAAAGATGAGGCATGCCAGACATGGTGACACATATTTATAATCCCAGCATTCTCAGGAGGCTGAGGCATGAGAATCTCTGAGTTCAAGGCCAGCCTGGACTACATAGTAGGATCCTGTCTCTAAATAACAGAGCGAAAGAGAAAGAGAGAGAAGAGCCTATGGGTGTAGTGGCACATGCTCATAATCTCAGAATTCAGGAGACTGAGGCAGGAGGACTGCTGGATTCCTGAGAGTTCTAGGCCAGCCTAGGCCACATAGCAATATCCTCCCTCAAAAAAACAAGAGACAGACAGACAGACAGACAGAGACAGAAAGATACAGAGAGGGAAGAAGGGAGAAGGAGAGAGAGATCCAGTAATAGGTACAATAGCATATACATGTAATACCAGCACTTGGTAGGCTGAGACAGGAGGATCACTGAGTTTGAAGCCAGCCTGCAGTAGTGATTTCAAGGCCAGCGTGACCTGTATAGTGAAACCCTGTCTCAAAAAAAAAAAAAAAAAAAAAAAGCTGGGCATGGTGGCACAGGCCTGTAATCCCAGCACTCGGGAGGCTGAGGCAGGAGGATTGTTGTGAGTTTGAGACCAGCCTGAGCTACAAAATGAGCTTAAGGCCAGCCTGACCTGCATAGTAAGACCCTGTCTCAAAAAGACAAAAAAAGAAAAATGGTAATATAACTAGAAATCATAAAGAGATCTCTAATCCTCTACAGCTGACCCCCTCCATAGCCCTTGGCACTACCTAAGAAGAACATGGATAAACAAGGTATTTCCTAAAGAGGGTCACAGCCATGGGGTCCTTAGTTCTGGCATGATCTGAACTGAGATCTAGTGACCTTATTGCGCAGCTGCCAGAGGGTAAACCCTGTCCACCTTGGGCTGGCACAGGTGATGGCTGTGGGGCGGTGGGCTCCTGCTCCAGATCTCAGGGCCATGGCCTGGCGCTCACGCAGGCTTGGCACTCGGGCTTGCATTAGCTGATGAATTAACATAAAAACTGGCCCCAGACCAATGACAGCGCTTGGAGCAGGAGAGCCATCCTACAATGCAGACCACAGCCGCTGCTCCGCATAAACACAATTATACAGAAAAACCAGGAAGAAACAGTCAACTGTCAATGAGAACACAACAGTGGGACGAGAACACGAGAGCCTGAATTCCTGGGAAGATATTCCCAAAGTGAAGATGAAAAGCAGAGTCAACAGAAATCCAAACTTAGGAAAAATGAAGATACTATTAAAAATTCAAAATAACATTTGAAAAAGAAACCAAAATAATTTCTAAAATAAAAATAGAGCCATTGGGGAAAAAAATGTTTAAACCTAAATGTTCTAATTAATGAATGAAATGGCTGAACAACAAGCAGATACCGCCAGGAACAATTAGCATGTTCTCAAGTGTCCACAGGGGATGTGTTCCATAGCCCGACTCTCACAAGGGTGCCAAGAGCCTCAGATGTTAAAGTCCCTTGTATTAAGTGGCATAACACTGTATGTCACCACTGCATGTCCTCCTGTGCATTTTATCCTCTTGTCTAATGATTCTCTCTCTCTCTTTTTTTTTTTTTTTTTTCTTTTTTTTTTTTAATACAGGGTCTACAGAGTCTCACTGCACTCTCGTAGTGCATCTCCTGTTTTCAGCCTCTATCGGCTGAGCACGCCCCGGGAGCGGGCCTGCACAGCTCCCTTGGGATTGAATCCCGGAGCTGTGTCTGCCTAAGTAAGACAAACACTTAGTCTGCTGAGCTATTTGGCCAGCCCTCTCTTACTTATCTAATACAACGTGAACACTATAGACACAGTTCTTACACAGTATTACTTAAGGAATAATGACATGAAAACGTTTTTACATGTTCAGTGCAGATACCATTTTCTTTCTTTCTTTTTTTTTTTTCCTGTATTTTAGGGAAGGGTCTACAGGGTGTTCAGGGTCTCACTACTAGATCAGACTCATAGTGATCCACCTGTTTACAGCCTCCTAAGAGCTGGGATTACAGGTGCGTGCCACCACACCCAGTCTCAATTGCCATCTCAGCGTGCTCTAGGGGTGAGGCTGACACAGCAGGCCTGGGATCAAACCCCCAGCCCCTTCGTCTGCCTAAGCAGGCGCTTTAATCCCCTGAACTATTTGGTTGGCCCATCCATTTTCAAAAATATATCCGAACCTACAAATATAGAGGACCAGCCATAATTAAGCCAAAACTGAACCAGCAAACTGTGCTGTGTATCACCCAGAATGAAGAGCAGAAGAACATAATAGACAGAAATATAACATGCCAAGACCACAAGCTAAGAACACTTACCATACATCTATCTCATCAGATGCTCTCATCTAGAAATTGATGAGGAAAGCAGGAGAAATGCAATACAGTAATACTTCATTCCCAAACACTTCTGTTCATGAACAGTACAGGTCCTAGACAGAAGCATCTGACAAAACCTCGCTTCCGTTTATGAACTCAGCGTCAGGGAACAAATCCAACCATGGCTGTCTTCCCCACAATCATGGAACAAATAAAGTTTGTGAACCAAGATATCACCTTATTACAAAGTGAGCTTAAGGCCAGCCTGAACTGCATAGTGAGACCCTGTCTTAAAAAGAGAAAAAAAAAAAAAAAAAAGAGAGAGAGATACCACCTTATTTTCTTAAAGGAAATGACTAATGGTTTTTAAGAGCTGATGAAAGACATAAATCCTCAAATTCAAGAGACACGAGTCTTAAGTAAATAAATACATACCAAACAAGCAGGTACTTCTAAAAACAGTCAGAGGAAGCACAGCAGCCAGGGTTTGGCCCCCAGTCTGCCCTGCTGGCTCCACCTCGGGGTGTGCTGAGATGACAATTGAGACCGGGTGTGGTGGAACACCTATGATCCCAGCGCTTAGGAGGCTGAAAACAGGACAATCACTATGAGTCTGATCTATGGAGTGAGATCCTGTAGACCTTGTGGACTCTGTCTTAAATACAGAAAATAAATAAATAAATAAGCAGTCAGAGACAAAGAAAGATGGCCCAAACAAGAAAGCCATTAGATGGACAGCAAAAGGGCTGGCTGAATAGCTCAGTGGATTAAAGCGCCTGCTTAGGCAGACTCAGGGCATGGGAGTTCAATCCCAGGACCTGCCTGCCTGTCCCACCCCCCAGGGCATGCAGGCAAGGACTGAGACTAGGTGTGGTGGCCCACGCCTGTAATCCCAACACTTAGGAGGCTGCAAACAGGAGCATCACTACAAGTCCGATCTAAACAGTAAGACTCTGTAGACCCTGTAAACCCTGTCCTACATAAAGAAAGAAAAGGAAAGGACTGGCAACAGTCTCTGTTGATGCACGCAGAGTCAGATGATAATGACTTCGCACCTACAAAGTGATGAGAGAAATAACAGCCCTGGTCAACTATCATACAACAAACAAAATCAGAGACATCTTTAGAAAATGTAAACAGAACACACCTTTCACTTCTTAACATGTGCATATATTGATTTTATAAAACAATAATAAAGACAAACTTGAAGGTAACTAAACTAAAATACTAAACAATAACATGTAATAAGGATAGGGTATGTTTTCCTCATCTTTTTGGTGGAGCTGAGGATTAAACTCAGGTCCTTGTATTTGGCAGGAAAGCACTTATTCCACTGGGCCATCTCCCCAGCCCTAAGATGTGGTATGTTTCAACCACTATATGATCATGATGTGCTACCAGAACGCCATTGGGGCATGTTTTAAATGACAGCAATCTGTGACTTTTGTGATTTTAAGAGGACCAAGATAGAATTTCACTTGGACTTTGTAAGTCAAAACTATACATTTAAAATGTAAATTAAGGTCCAGCAAGATAGCTCAGTGGTCTGAAGTGCCTGCTTAGGCAAAATTAGGCAGCCACAGGGGACCGCAGTTTGATCCCTGGCAGCTGTCAATAGATAAATAAATAAATAAACTGTACATTAACATCACA
>PVKA01024891.1:0-13270 GCA_004027165.1 Ctenomys sociabilis
ACTTCCACAAGCTTATAATATACAAGGAAAAACACAAATAATTTAAAATATAAAATAGTACATACACAAAATTAATGCTTTCAATGATTATGCTTTCACACTAAGTTAGTAAAATCCTATCAAGTTCAATGACTAGATTTAAGGTTGATGTTATAGGGAAATTTGATTTGGTACTTGTCCAATTTGGTTCCTATCCAAAATCATAGACAGAAATGAGCTCATGAAGGATAAACTATATCATATATGAGAGTATCACATTCTATGAAGAAAAATATGTGAAATGGAAGTTAGGCAGTCATAGGGCATGATGAGATGGATAGTTTCTATAGAGTGGACTAGGGGAGATTTTACTGAGAGGTGACACCTTAGCAGAAAGCAGAAGAAATGATGGGTGAGCCATGCAGCTATTTAGGGAGAAGAACACTTTTTACAGTGATAGCAGTAAATGTAAACGTCATGGAGTATGTGAATAATTAAGGAAGTTACCAAGGAGATTTGAGAATAATTGAGAGAGAGAAAGCCTGCAGATTAATGAGGTATGAATGAGTTTTAGGGGCCCAAAGAATGGAGAGTGGAATAGGTCATGGGAGCAGGTATGATGTTTAGTTCTGAAATCATGACTCCATGAATTGATGTTGTTAGCAGGGTAGTAGGATATGACTCATGTACCACAGTAAGCACAGTGGCTGCTGCACTGAAAGCCAAGAGGAGACCACGGTAATAATTTGGGAGCCCACCTAGGTGGGCTCCTTTAGGAATTAAAGAATGATCTAATTCTGCATGGACTGGGGAAACAGTCAAGCAAACTTGTAACAAATTAAGAGTCAAAGATGGTTGTGAGAGTTTTCTTTCTTTATTTTTTCTTTTGGTGGAATTGGAGATTGAACTCAGGCCCTTGAACTTGCCAGGGAAGTGCTTATTTCACTGAGCCATCTCCCTGGCCCTGGTTGTGAGACTTTATCTGTTGGTTACTTTTCCCTGAGCAATGAGAAAAGGGCACCACCATTCAAGAGAAGAAATCAGGAGCTTCATTTTAAGTAGGTTTGTAATTCCAATGGGACAGCTACAAGAAAAACTGAAATAATTTGATGTGTCTGTGGAGATGATGGACTGGGGGCCACATGAGTAAATCCACATGGCCCTAAATCTGAGGTATGTCATGGATTTATTTGGAACGTGGCCTTGATCCATTTATCAACATTTCCAAGCTTATTTCTTCACCTGTACAAGAGATGAAAATACTGACTAGCAATGAAAGTAAGCTTTCAGTGTGTCAGGGATTGTGAGCATTTGCCTGTAGGTTTTCTCATTTATATGTGTATTTTTAAATTTTTTTCTTTTCATTTCTTTATTTGGTAGAATGACTCCTAGTCATCCTACTGTTTTCAGCCTCCCCAGATAACAGGCGTGCACCACCACACCCAGACTCAGGGCACCCCAGGGCTGGGGCAGCAGGATGTGCTGTACCAGGAATTGCAGCCTGGTACCTACACTTGCCAAAGCAGGCACTCAATCTGGGGATTCTCATTTAATACAATAATCACCAAGCATGAATTTCAATATTACTCCCTAACTTACAAGGTTGTAAGAAATAATTGAGACAGTATTTATAAGGTACTTCATCCAAATAATTTGAATTGATACTCTCTCATTGCTAATTGTTCTTCAATAAAATAGAATAAAATTAAAAAATATATAAGGCACTTCACATAACACTAGGTTTCCTATGAGCCATATTTATCATTTCATTCTGGTTCTGTGGGCCCCACTGACTCACATACCCTCCTTTCCCAAATATTCCTCTCATAAATTTGAGGATGTGAGAGTCTAAATCCTTTATTTTATTCTTACAAAATCTTGATGTCGTGGCCAAGGGCAGAGAGAATACAAGGAATTTGGAACGCATACATGGAAGAATGCAGATTATGCTCCAGGTGTTGCTTCATGGAACACTTTTTTCTCTGAGCTTCTTTCAGAAACTTTGAAAATACAGACAAGTATCCTTTCCTTGCAGAATTCTGAGAATGAATGTCCCCATGAGATTACCTGGTAAATGCTCCTTTATTGCTGCAGTGAACTCACATCTCCGTGTTCTAGTCAAGTTTATCTGCAGCCCTGCTGTGCTTCACCTGGAGAGCTGCTGGTAGACTCCATGCAGTGTTGTGCTTCCATACTCTGTGCATTCAGCCATCCCTGGGAAGTGTGACTCGAAGAAGCCAATGGTCTTTTTTCTTTCACTTGCTTGGTGTGGCAAAAATGATTGCTAAATGCCAAAGACAGTTAAAATTCAGAATACAAAAATAACAATAAAAATGAATGAGAAGAATCAATATCCATTGATGGCTTAGTGTGCAACAAAACAGTTTGTAGTGGTTTTCAATTCATTTGTTGGGCCAATAGTCCTCTGATCCCTCACCAGGGTGACACCACTAGTGTGTCGCTATTTAGCTGTGCAGTGACTCCCCACTATAGAGGCTAAATTTCAGACTTAGCCATGAGGACATCATCTACCACTGCTCGTCGTAGTGCCCAGCCTGGAGCAAGTCTCTAAATGGTCAGTCTGCCTACACTTGGCAATGATACTACATGAAATGGCATGCATCAACTGAAGCTCACTGTACAGTAGCTTAACCCAGATGAAGACCTGCTTATTGTACACATAAAGGACATGACTCTGGCAAGCAGACCAGCTAGGATGGTTGGCTCAGTGTCAGCCATTCTATTCCCTTTACAGATCATGGATCGCATGAGGCCTTTTGGCTGCCTTGGCCAGGCTAGGAAACCTGAGGTAAAGTGCCAAGATAATGGGAGATCTACAAGAACTGTACAAACAAAAAAGGAGGAGCCTCCAGGTGAATTGCAACGTCCACTCCAAGGACAGGTTGTGAGCCTTCTAAAGGTCAGTCAGTGCTGGAACAGTGAGCTTGGTAGGCACAGGCCACATCACAGGTACATTACATGGAAGCCACTAGGTGTGCTGCTCTCTCTGTAAGGAAGCTGTACTCTGAGCAGCAATTCCAACCAAAGGGCCAAGGCCAAATGGACAAAACAGCACCCGATTAAAAAAAAAAAAAAACTGTAACAGAAGCCTTGTTTTGCCCAATAAAGACGTTAAGTCATGGTACCTGGGTCCTGTGGGTTCTGTGAGACTGGAGGCCACATGTGGAATTGATTATTTGCTGTTCCCTAAGGAGTATGCAACATATACTAGCATTGGTGGGTACCAGAGCTGAATCAGTGCTAAAACATGACAGCCCAGACTCTTTCACAGGACTACCTCATGCATAGAAAGGTATGGAAGTCACTATGCTACAATCCAGAAGACCTAGGTGACTTTCACTCTTGGTACTTGTCCCACACCCATATGATGTTTGTGTTTCTCTAATTGCTAAATGTGCACTGGAGATAAACATACTGACTGGTGTGTCAACTTCATGCAAGAAAAATTCAGTTACTAATTCACAGGGTGAATCCATAGTCCAAGGCCCCCACACCACACCACACACTGCTGACTCCTGTAAGCAATGAGGATTATGTACATAAATCAGTACTGAGTCCTAGATGTCATAAAACAATGGGACAGCCCATTTTATAATTGTTTTACAGAAGAAATGATATACCCTGCACAGTGCCCTTTATTCACAATGCTCTTCTCTGGTCCATGCAGGAGCCACATGGGTTATGGAAGATAAATGTAAAGTGTCACCTTTACACTGATAGAGCCAATTTGCCTTCACCAGGGGAGGGCTATCAGTGGCTTTTCCAGATGTTGCCATCGGGCTATTTTCCTAGCCCAGCTTGCTGTCATGACCCGGGACCGGCCCACCTACGCTAAACCAAACTCTGTCACTGTTTTGTATTGATATTATGTTAACCTCTAATTGTCTGACAGATTTAGAAGTTGCCATACAAAGTCTGAAAAAAGGTGCTACGTATGGGATGCCACCAGAATTAGCACTTGACTAGGGATAGCACCTGAGCAGAGACAGGGACCATAGGCCTAGTCCTTCAAGTTAAGGCCTTTGCTCAACATAAGACCCAGGTCTTCAATGTTATGTGCCAGGTTTTGATGTTACTTATCCATAAAACTGTTAAAATAAAAAATTGGTTTTGTTAATCCACATGATTCTTCATTTCTTAACTCCAGGTACTTGGACCCTGTTCCATATAGAATATTACATTTATACAGCACCAAACATTGAGGAGATGTAGGGAACCACACAGAATTCTTCAAAGCTCAGTCATGTAAGGACATCTGAGGATGTGACTTTGCTTAGTGCAGGCTCACAGTGGAATGCAGGTATGTAACTAAATTTAGCACGAGTAAACATGAAAACCCTGCTTATGGCACTATGAAAAAATGTAAATATATCATAACCTGTATACAAATGATGCAATAATTTGCGAGTCTCATTTATTTCTTTTATGTGTATGATCTCTAGTTGTATCCATTTACCTATTGCTATGGTTTTTGTCCAGTTGTTCCCCCAAAGTCTCATGCAGTCGTGGGGGGACTTCTAGAGTTTCAGATGAACCCATGATCCACTAAGATTACAGGTGATCCAAGGCTGGGATTTTATGTTTTAGTACTGCTGGGATTATAGTTGTGTGTACTATCCACAGCCAGAGACAGAGAGCCTGAATGCAATATAGAGAAACAGAGGGACAGAGACAGACTCTCTCTGTTGCTATTGTTGCTGTTACTCCTCCCTTGGGTCCTCTTGCTCTTTGTCACTGCCATGAACTGATGCTCTCTGCCCTGTGGCACTCTGCCTTAGAGCCAACCGAGTATGCACTGAAACCTCCAGTTACTGTGAGCTAAATACTGTATTTTGGGTATCTAGTATTCATCCCAGCAACAAGAGAAGAATAACTGAAAAACCTATAAAAATCATATTGTCCTTCTAGTGTAAGCAACTGAAAGCATGAATAAGATCCAAAAGTTACAGCAGACATTGTGAAAGGGAAAGAAACTGCTCAGAAGAAAGCAAGAGCTGGGATGGGCAAAGGAAAAAAGAAGGGACACACACACACACACACACACACACACAAGATAGCTAAGATATTTTTACTACTAATTTCTATTAGCTTATTGAAAGGAACAGTTAGTACTTAATAGTTTGATCAAGTTTGCATGCCTATATCTGGTAGTCTGGGCATATAACAATATCCAGTAAACAATTATTGTTTATTTCCTATCACCTTGTTTTGAAATTCTGTACTGCTTTTATTGTTCTGATCTTATCGTTTTAGAAATATAAACAATCATGCAAAAAAGACAGTAAAGGGTTGAGGTGTTACACTCTGCTCTGCTCCATGCTGCCTGCTGTTGCTGCTGAGGTCTTGCACATGTTCGTTCTTCAACCTGTTGCCCTCCCCACCGAAAATCTCCCTTGGCCCCCTGAGCGGGCTGACACACACCATGCACGGCGACTTCTAAAGAGTTTGGCATGAGGAAAGCCTTCTCAGTATTTAGTTATCAAGGTCCCTGATTTTTCACTAAAACGCTCTCTTTATCTGTCCATAAAAAGAGAGCACTGGGCTGAGGTCTCAGCTCCCACTCGACCCTGCTGTGGTGCAGTGTGTCCAGTAGGAACGAGATTTGGGTCGTAAATAGCAGACTCAAGACTCTTCAGCCAAAAAGAACACCAGTTATAGGCCTGCTCCTCTCAGCGGCGCAGAGACAGGGCATTAATACACAGCACCGCAACACTGGTTCAGCGCTGCCTGATGACGTCACCAGTCCTCAGCTTGAACCCAAGCGCGGCGGAGGGCGGGCCCTGAGGGTGCAGGCTCGGCGCATGCGGGGCGTGGCTGTGATTCCTGGCTTTGCTGCTATCACCGCCTCAGGGGAAGCGAGCAGTGGATAGCTCCGCAGCTGGTGGACTCCGTCTTTACCCCAGGCCTAGGTAAGTCTTTAGCGAAGAGGAAGCAGGCCTTTGCCCCTTAATGGACTTAAGTGAAAGAGCCTTGGGAGGGACTATTGCCTGCAGCAGTGGGAAACCCTATGTGTGCTTTCCCTGGACAAAGGAGGAGTGAACTAGTGGATGTCAGACAGGGTATTTTAGATAAATTACGGTTTGAGTTGCACAAACTCAAACAGAAACCTACATGATTGAAGGCTTTGCCTTCACCTGGCGGAACTTCAGTTCTCTGGAGCACCAGGGACAAGTACTTCTGTCAGTGACTGCACGCAGTGGGCAGCCGTGAAGCAGAGAAGGTGTAGGAAGGAAGCCAAGGAGCGGGATAGAAGACTTACTTTGATATAGGGGAAAGACACTCTTAGCCTCCTAAATATCTGGGATGAGTTAGTGTTTTTTAAAATAAGGAATGAGGGGCTGAGGACATAGCTCAGTAGAATAAGTTGCTTGCCTGGCAAGCACAAGGTCTTGAGTTCATTCCCCAATAGTGCATAACAATAAGGAGAATATAAAATAAAACTGAGAATGAATTTTGAGAGAAATGGAGGTTAAGGCCAAAATACATTTATTTGGAGAAAGAAATCTTGTGTGTGTGTGTGTGTGAGAGAGAGAGAGAGAGAGAGAGAGAGAGAGAGAGAGACCCCTGAATGGGTTTGGTGGAAATCCAGCATTTGGGAGTTTTTATACAGAAAATCCACAAGATGGGACAGGTCTAAGGTGGGCAAAGTGGGAATACACAAGGAGGGCTTGAGGCAGGACAATACCATGAGGAGCCAGTAAGATCTCAGGTAAAATGGAACACATTGGGATCAAATAGGGAAGCAAGTCTTATAGCAAGCAGACATGAGTACAGAAGAGAGGCACTTCCTGAAGGGTGAGAGTTAATGGCTCTTCCTGGCTTCCTCAAGGTGACAGGTGCTTACCTAGAATGTCAGTCCCTGATGTTTACTCATAGGGAAGTATGGGGGTACATTTGTTTTGTCTTGAGGTCTGGCTATCAGCTAGAGGTGCCTGTCTTCCCCACTTGGGAGGCATGTCGTCTTGGGTACAGGCTCCTTGAAGGGCAACCCCTATCTGACTGCCTGTAATATTTGATCAAACTCAGTTGCCTACAACAACTTGACTCTTGGCTGACAAGTCCATGTGTTCCGAGACATATCTCTGTGTCACCTGATTCCCAGCATCTTTATATCCCTCAGGAGAATTCACAGATGTTAGAAGAAAGGCAGAGATTTATGAAAGGAAAATGCACTCCTCTGAAAAAAGCATGCTGAGAAGTCTCCAGAGAGTTAGACACAGACCAACACTGTCTGGTTTATGTCTGACACTAAAGTTACCATAGGAGAGTTCTAAGCAAGCCTAGTTCAGAAGTGCAGACCTAATGGAGTGAGTTCCAGGTTTGCTTTACTTTTGTTTTTAGAATTTTAAGAACTGTATGACTGTAGTTTTTAGGGGGGGGGACAGGGGTGTAACCAAGTAGATTCAACACAATTAGTTGAGAGTCACCAACCTCCTGTAAGGAGGGTGACATGTTTGGCTTCTTATGGGCCTGGCTGGAAACAACACACTGCCACGGTCCATGACAAGGGTGAAAAGCACAGTGCTAATGCTACTACAAGTACCTTGGGGTTACCCTTGTTCAACCAAATGTGTTCCTTCAGTGCATACTCAACCATGCTCAGACTGGATGTTCAGGAAGTGGAACAATGGAAGGAATTTATGGAGGGCTCCTCCCAGGCTTTAAGGAGATATAATAAGAGCAAAGTATCTTTGTGTTCTCCAAGAGATTGTAAAATGCCAGTGTCTCTCATGCCATCCATCTCTTTCCTCAACCAGGGGAACTGAAGTCTTCTCCCTTTGTGTGCTGGAAATCCAACTGACAGGGCCAATTAATTCTGTGACACTAACTCAATCTGGGCTTTGAAACTTTCACATAAAATTATCTGTTCTCTCACCCTCTTTTCACAGAGAGGGGAAGGGCTGTGTTTTCCGGTACACTTAACTTGATTTTGCTGACTCACAGTGACTCAACAGAGAGATTATGTTTGAGCAGTTAAGCAATAGAGATATACTCCCATATATAATGCATAATGCATAGATAAAACGGTAGAGCAAATAGAGACCAGAAGAATTATTTCGAGGATGGGAAAATAGCCTATCAAGCCACACACACACACACACACACACACACACACACTCACTCACTCACTCACTCACACAAACTATAAATGTTTACTGGTAAGTGAAAGAAGTAAAGTGAAAAGACTTCATATTGTTTAATTTCAACTGTAAAGACTTTAATAGGTCCGTGGTTGTCAACAGCTCAGGGAACGCAGAAGAATGATGAACAGATAGAGCACAGGTAGTTTTCAGGACAACTATCCTATTCTGGTTGATATGATACTCAAACTTTTATCACTACACATTTATTAAAACCAACAGAAAATATGAGCCTTAATAAAAATGTGGGCTTCAGTGAATAATATTTTATCAATTTTTTTTTCTGTAAACCCTAAAGTGCTCCTAATAGTAAACTCAGTTTTAAAAAAATAAAAAGAAGAAGGTTAGGAAAATACAGCCCGAGTACATGGAAGGTTGTGGGGGAAGAGTTGAGGCCACAAGTTTGGGACAGGACTTGATCACATAATGAGATGCTCTGTGCAACAAAATGAAAACCCACATTTGATTTAAAAAATAGTAATGGGGCAGATATACTTGGATGATTGTTTGATGTATTCAAGGATAATCATCGCCAGATAATTGAAGTCATCCTCTGCATTTTGCCTCAGAAAATATCCCTAAGTTTTGACCCCACTTTCTCAAATACCTACGGAGTTCACTGCAGTATGTAGATTCTTACTGCAATGTCTGTGCCCAAGTAACTGAACCATTGCAGAATCCTGATTAAGGTATTTTTGGTGAAACACTTACTTTGATGCTCAGAAAGTAAGTCATATATTTTACATGAAAAATACTTGTACTGGGTCATTACCTCTAATAATTAACTTAAGGTAATCATTCTCATTAAAGATAGGAAAGGACATACTTCCCATTCTAGATAAGACCTATGGGCTGGCTCCTCCCTCAGCAATCTAGTCAGCCTTATAAGGAGGAACCTTTAGCTTCCTGGAGCAGCTCACACTCCTGTGCTTTTCCTCTGCTCTCTCAGAACACTTCTGCACCAGCCATGGCGACTTTTGTGCAGCTCAGCACCAAAGCCAAGATGCCCATTGTAGGCCTGGGGACCTGGGAGGTAAGTGTGCAAATCCAGGGGCACCTGCTTCCCTAGCGGGTTCTGTGGGGTACTTTCTCTTTTCTGCAGTCAGTTACGTCTGAGAGTCTGAGAAATACACTTCAAACCTGTAGCTGTTCCCTCAGCTGCTTTGCTTTTCTAGAGGTAATTTAGGTTTCACATCAGGAACACTGGCTTTTCTTACTGGTGGTGAGGATACCTGGCATGTGCTATGTATTGGAGAGATGTTGAAAACAAATTTCTTTGTAGAACAGTTACTATTTTAGACCTCTCTCTCTAAAACACTGGCTGATACTGGAGAACTTCTGGGCCAGGGCATTTTAAAGTTCTTGGCTGTAAAATGGGGTTCCTGCTAGTGGAGCGACTGAGAAAGAACCCAGAGTTCCAAGATCCCTGGCAGCTCTTGCTGTTGATGCAGGAGGCTAGCAGTAACAATGCGGCCTGTGTGTTTGGAGGAGCACAGAATCTCAGAATCATCCTGTGCTGCTGGATGAACACCTGCCCTTAACCACTATCCTCCCATGGTTATTAAAGTCGCCAGAGACCTGGAACCACAGCATACTGGGCCAGGAGTCAGGGGGTCTATTCTAGCTCTGGCAGTGTTAATGTGAACCACAAAATGCTCAAAGGCACATCCGAGCACCCTGTGAAGAGAATTTATGCTCCTTTGTGACTGTATCACCTGTTAGCTTCCAGGAGCCATCTATAGATTCATCTTCTCTCCTGTCCCTTTGGCTTCTTCTTCTGTTGTCTGACAGCAGTGGGTCTCTTCCCTTATTTTTATTCTCTTTCTCATTTCTGCTGCTGATTGCAGGGATGTTATTGGTTTCTGGAGACCTGCGGTCTCCTTCTTGAGGTGTCTTCTACATTCTCTCTGTCCTAAAGAAATAATTGTTGAAGTAAAGCAAAAAGTAGTGAAATGTATTTATTTAAGGTATTAAAAGTAGGAAAAGAAATATATCATGTAGACTTAATGAGGGCCAATTAAAGTATGAAAAGCATTACACCTTGCCAAGTACAGGATGGCCCACTGAGAGAAGTAAGAGTGTGCACCAGCTTATTGGTGACCTCTTTTGTATACCCTCCTCCTCAGGCTGATGTCAGATCTAAGCCACATATCAAAGACCAGCTCGAGTTGTGGGAAAGAAGTTTGCAAGAGCACTTTTCAGATAATTCCAGGAAAAGTGTCAGGGTCGTGTCTCCAGGATCTCCTTAATCAATAGGTCACAACTACATGTCCAGCCTCTTTGCCACATCGTAATCTCCTAGCTCAAGATCCCTCTTCATTTCAGCTGTAGGTTTATGGACTCGAAGAATATACTTTTTTCAATGTGGGTGGACCTAACAATGCCATTCTAATTCAGTCTCTGACTAATGCACTGCAAGAACTACCTCAAACCATAGTTTTAACCTTAGAACTGATAATAAATCTCAGATCTGTACTAAATTTCATCATCCTATGTACATTTCCCGGAAAATAATTTTGGAAATGTCAAAAGTAGTTACAAAGATTTTGAGATTAGTTGTTTTCACATCAAGCGCATAATGCCATTCAAAGATTAAATACCTAGTCCTGGTGGGAAAAGAGGCTGTAGTGGTTTTGTAAGGGGTCCTGGGTACAACAGATTTATTGGCATCAATTTCTTATCTCAGCAGTTATATAGTTTTATTTACCTTTTGGTGTTTGGTGCTTCACAACTGAAGAAATTTAAGGCATCTCTTTTAAGAGATTTTCCCTCTCATGGTTGGACTCGAGTAAGTTTGACAAAAATGTAACAAAAGTCACCATGGCTGCTGCAGAAGGGTTCTGAGGGAGTAGATGAAGACACAAGAGTGTGAGGTGCAGCAGGAAGCTAAAGGGTCCTGCTGATAAGAGGGACTGTGTTGGTGTGGGAGGAGCCATCCTTTAGGTCTTATCTAGAAAGGAAGTATGAAGTTTTGGATCTTTAGTGAAACTGAGTGCCCTAAGTTACTTATTATATGTACTGACTCAGTGGAAAACCAAGATGTTTTGTTTGTGGTGGGTGCTATGAATTGAACTCAGGAACTCATGCTTGCCAGGCACACTGTGCAACAGAAGTAAATCCATGTGTTGGAGGTATACTCTTACAAACATTTCTATATACATTATCTGAAGCAATGATTATATAATGACTCACATCTATTAGGCCTCATTGTTTGATGTGAGGTAACAGGTAATCAACACAAAGATGTCATGGAGCTGGGACATTGCTGCTTCCATAAGTAGTTGTTTTTTGGAATTTTGGTACTGGGAATCAAACTCAAGACCTTGTGCTTGCCTTGTAGGCATTTATGCTGCTGTGCTATCTTCCTAGCCTGTTGTTCCCATTTTACAGGCAGGACTTTTTCCTTTTTGAAACAGGTTTTTCTGCGTAGTGCAGGCTGGCCTGGAAATCACTAAATACCCCAAGCCAACCTCAAACTGGCAGTGATTTTTCTGCTTCATTCTCTATGGTGCCAGGACTACACCAGGCCCAATTCAGGAAGGATTTGGAGAAATGGAGGAGTCTGCTCAAACCTGTACATCTGTGAGGCAGGAGAGTATGGACTCACAATGTGAAGATCATTTCTAACCTTCTCATAAGCAGATTGGGTGTGAAATTCTTCTGGAGTCCCTCAGAGTCTATTTTCACAGTGGTATTTACCTATTGTAGTGGCATTTACCGTTCTGTTCAGCCATCTGTATGTAGTTGAAGGTTAGCCCTCAGAAAGTGGGTTTGACTTTCACCTAGGATGCATTATCAAGTCACAAACATTAAATGCCCTTTTGGTGTAGTTTGAGTGCAGGTCTTTTGGGTGTGTTGGTGTGCATTATAGGGAATGGTCTACATGGTATTCAGGGTCTCACTAGAAGGTCAGACTCATAGTGATCTGTCTGTTACCACTTCCCAAGAGCTAGGATTACATGCACACACCACCACAACTAGTCTCATAATCAGTAGATGAATTCATGTTTTTCTATTCATGTGAAAATGTTAATAAAATGTTCACTACAAACTGGCCTCAAAGTAGGACCTGAGAGACTCAGTGTGGGAAGCTGAGTCATGCCAAGCCTAGCCAAAGAGGTCCTGGGTAAGCAGACCTGATGAACTCTCTGTTGTCTCTCAGTCTCCCCCAGGCAAAGTCAAAGAAGCTGTGAAGGCAGCCATCGATGCAGGATATCGCCACATTGACTGTGCCTTTCTCTATCAGAATGAGAATGAGGTGGGCGAAGCCATCCAAGAGAAGATCAAAGAGAAGGCTGTGAAGCGGGAGGACCTCTTCATTGTTAGCAAGGTAGCAGCACAGCCTCTTGGGGAGGCCTTCACGTGTTCTACACCTCCTCGGCATTTCCTTTAGGACCCCATCTCACTCTCTCTCTATTTATTACATCAGGATACAAACATTTATCCACTGAACTCTGATTGATATATGGAAGAACCTATGGATGCTCAACTTTCCCTGCGGTTGGTTTCCCTTAGTGCGGCTGGCCCCACTGAGCCTCTGCAACCTGGGGCTCCCCCTTTCCTGTCTCCATGATTCATTTGCCTAGTGGTGTCAGAGGTTAGAGTCAGGGATGGATGTGCAGCCCACCTTTCAGCATTGTCATCTCAGCAATCCTCACCTTGAGGGATCAGGAAAACTTTGTTTGGGGAAGTGGTAAAAGTATTTTTATTTATTAAAAAATTTTAAATTTGTGTGCCATTTTAAAAAATCTAATGGTTGAAGTGCTAAAATAAAAGGGAAGGAGCGTTCTATGTGATATACTTGAAAATCGCTGGATCTATACTGAAAAATAGTACTTCTGTGTTATTTTTAATCATATATTTTAAATTAATTTTTTATTTTGTTGAAGGACAAATATCAATTAGACAGTTCTAAGACACCTTAACAGGACAGATTCGATAAATTAATACATTGCAAACTGTTTTCATAATGTTTTGGTATCGTACAAGGTGCATACATGATATTATACTTACAGACATTATTATAGCAGATGTCTATTATCAGTAAATTAACAGAGTGTAGCTGTCTACTTATCTTATTTTTTATACCTGAATTATATCACAGATTCCATAATTAGTACTTTGTACCT
>PVKA01024891.1:13370-33741 GCA_004027165.1 Ctenomys sociabilis
TTTTTTTTTTTTTTTTTTTTTTTTTTTTTTTTTTTTTTTTTTTTTTTTTTTGTCTTTTTGAGACAGGGTCTCACTATGCAGTTCAGGCTGGCCTTAAGCTCACTTTGTAGCTCAGGCTGGTCTCGAACTCACAACAATCCTCCTGCCTCAGCCTCCCGAGTGCTGGGATTACAGGCCTGCGCCACCACGCCCGGCTTATGTTGCTCCTTTCTATACCCCTTCTACTTCTTTGTTCTTAAGAAATGCACCCTTGTCAGATAAATAGACCCACAGTGTACAGAAGAAAGATCTGGATAAACTCCTTGGAAAGTTATTATTGGAGCCGGTAGGCTTGGGCAACGGGAGTGCAGAAAGGGGCCATGGTGTCAGTTGTAGAAAAAAGCTTAACATTTGGAAGCTATGTATAATTCCTGCCCTCAGAGGCCAGCAACCAACAAAGGGACTAGCAGAGGTTCACAAAGGTTTAATCAGTGGCCACAGTGCTAAATGATTTAAGGGACACACAGAATGCTAAGAGCAATGAAATGGAAATTGTCCTCAACTAAGAAAAGTCATTGTCACGCTCAGCCTTAGTGACTGCACACTGAAGCATGCACACTGATCAACTTGGTATAAATGGCCCAGTAACAGGTGAGGTCAGCCTGCGATTCTGAAAGCAGGGACAGAGTATAGTGTGGGCTTTGTCTGTCCCTTCCTAATGTCTCTTTGCTGCACTCTGCAGTTGTGGCCCACATTCTTTGAGAAAAGTCTTGTGAAGGACGCCTGCCGGAAGACCCTGAAAGACCTGAAACTGGACTACCTGGACATCTACCTCATCCACTGGCCACAGGCATTTCAGGTTTGAGTTTCTATGTTCCCCACCCCAAAGATGCTGAGTAGACAGAAAACAGAAAAGAACAGCTGCGTAGTCGTGAGTATTCCCATAAGTCCCACATGAATTCTGCAAGTCACACTGAGGCCCCTGTACTGTCTGACATGGGTACAAACTGTACTTTTTGGCAGTACAGACAAACTGACCCTGCTGACTGAACATTGTCTTGATTTCGAAGAGAAATCTTGATATACTCGTGCATAGCAGTATTTCAGGCTCCACTCTCCTGTTAACCAGAGCACACCTGCGGGTGACCTGGAGATGAGCACTAATGTGGTCTTGCTGAAAAGTCCCCATCGGGCTGGCCAGATATCTCAGCAGACTAAAGCGCCTGCTCAGGCAGGTGCCAGGACCTGAGTTCACTCCCCAGAATCACATACAGTACTGGCCCCGCCCCTGAGGTGTACTGAGTTTGCAAGTGAGACTGGGCCTGGTGGCAAGTGCTTATATTCCCGGTGCTTCAAAGGCAGAAAACAGGAGGATCACTTTGAGTCTGATCTGTATAGTGAGAACCTGTAGACACTATACTAAGAAAAAAAAAAAAAAAGAAAGAAAAAGAAAAGAAAGAAGAAAAGTCTCATTTTTCAATAAAAAGCAAAGAAATCATTTCTTAAACGTCTACTCAGGAGAGATCTTGATAGCAGTAGAATAATGAGGTTTTAGAGAATATAGTGTGAATGAACTTTAAATCACTACAGAAGTTTCAAAAATATCAGAACTTCTATAACAACAAAGATTGATTTAGAGATTTTACGGAAACTTACTGTCTTGGGGTATCTTCTTCAGAGCTTGGCAAAATGCCTTGTACTCATAAGTAATTACCAGGAGTCATGATCCCAAAACCTTGTATAGCAAGCCCAGTATCCACATGCAAGTAACAATAAACTTTTTTCTGCATTTACAGTCGGGAAAAGATTTATTCCCCCAAGATGATAAAGGCAACATGATCGCCAGTAAAACATCATTCTTGGATACCTGGGAGGTAAGTTCCTGCTTTATCCAAAAGTGGTGGGAAAGAGTTGTTCCTTCAGTTGCCCTGGGGACTACACTGGTATGGAAGAGCCCATATGCCTTGGTTGTGATTTCATCTGTTTTTCTGCACTTGTTATGTTCTCTTCTTCATGCTCAGTGGATGTGGGGTTCACCTGACTCGCCTTACATGTGAAAGCCAAGGCTTAGCCCTCAAATGCCTTTGCAGTACAACACACCAATTTATGGTACACATGTAGTGATTCAGAGATGTGGGAGGATGTTTAGAATTGTTTGGCCTCATCTTCTAAGTGTTAATTGGGTTATCTAAGGTAATTATTTTAGATGTCATGTCTCTGTTTCTTCATTTTAAAAGCATTTTCTAATATGTTTGCATTGTAATTTAAATGTACAGTGAATGTTTAATTTATTTAAATGTAGTAGGTACAGGGTCTATAGGGTCTCACTACACATATCAGACTTATAGTGATTTCTCCTGTTTTCATACTCCCAAGCACTGGGATTACAGGCAGGTGCCACCCCACCCAGTCTTAATTGCCATCTCAGCGTGCCCTGGGGACAGCCCAGCATGGCATGCCTGGGATTGAACCAGGCCACTGTGCTGTGCCTAACCAGGTGCTTCAGTGTGCTGAACTGTCTGCCATCCCTCGTAACATGAATGTTTAAATTAAAATTTTATTTCAGGCAAAGACACATTGGCAAAAATTTCCCACAAAAACCCACCCTTTGTTAGACATCCTTATCCCATCTTCTTGTTAGTTTCTGAACCAATTCTGGGAGTCTTTCATAAGTGTCGTCAAGAGTTCTGATTGTGTGTATCATCTGTCCTGCTCAGTGGCATCAAACGGGAAGGCAGGCTCAGAGCTTGGCAATCTGCGTGGTTGCCTGGCAAGCACAAGGACCCAGCCTAGATCCTGTTACTGTGCGCTACGCTGGCCCTTGAACTCCGAGCATGCAGTGCCAAGCACTGACATCTGATGTACTGGTGCATGCCTGTAATCTCAGTACTTGGGAGACTATGACGCAGGAGGATTATTATGAATCTGAGCTGCCTGGTGAGAGCATGCACCAAATAAATAAATAAATGCAAGATTTTTTTTAAAGGTTATAACATATCCTCATCCACCTTGTCAGTGGATTCACAACTGGGGAACCTCTGGCTCTTCTCTGTACTCAAAATGACTATGAACGTAAACATTTTGAATTGATTCACAGCATCCAGTGAGCCCAGACAGTGTGAGTATAGTCACAGAAAATGCCTTGCAGAGCTGTTTCAGAAAGTGGTAAGGATATTGGGATGAATGTTACAAACAAAGGAACTATATAGCAAGGTGCGTTTTACTGGAAAGCATTTTTTAAAAATTCAGATATTTTCAATATTTTGGATCTCACCTTATATTTACAATAAATAGCCTTCAAGATCTACTAAAGAATAAGAAAATTAACATGCCCAAAACTGTAATTTTAGAGCCCATTCTGTCACCCAGCCCTTTCCCATTTCCAAAGGGTGTAACAGATGGGCCACAAATGATAAATTGACAGAGAGCCTGTCAGAAGCCTCCTTACCTTGCCTTGTGAGTGATCTTGGAATGTGGAAATTCCACTTCCTCTTAGTCACTGCTGAGATCCTGTTGGTCAGTGAGACTGCAAGGCTTACAGTGCCAGAGGAATTCTGCTGAGGACACTACAGGGAAAATGAGTGACCAGGGATGGATCTGAGCTTGTTTCTGTCATGTTCTTCAATTTGCTTATTGAGCCCCTCCTTCTGTGCTGTTCAGGAAAATCATCCCAGCTGCACTGGCTAATGACATGGTGGCTAGCCCAAGATCCTCGGCCTTCATTCCCAGAGATCACTGATCATTCCAGAGCTCTGTTTCCTTGTAATTCCTGTCTCTTGCTTTTGTGTTTCCTCTCTGTGCACCATAAATCCTGGGCTGCTGATTCGGGACTCACTGTGGGGCAGATGAGTTTGAAGTTGGATAGGTTGGTCAAATTTTCTGTCGTGTTGTCTCCAAATGGCATCCATCAGCTCTGGAGTAGAATCTACTCAAGAGATGTCTTCAGAGTATAAAAATAAAATAGAAATAAAATGGGGATGCCCAAATGATTTCTTTTGTACACATTGCTGAAGTCTCTCACTCTTTTAGACTGCATTAGTAAGCATTGGAAGAGGTTTGATCTTTACATGTTGGCAAAGAGCCCTTCAGTATTTTTCTGCACATGTATGTGGCCTGCTTAGACTTTAGAGCCAAGATAAAAGGCAGAGAGAAGTACTGATTATGATGTTCTTTTACAAATAAAATCATGCTGTCTGAAAGAGGAAAATAGTGAAAATTGCCTTATATTGAAACTTTCTCAACAATAAGAAACCATATTTTTGTTCCAAGTATAATTGCAAAGCATATGAGACCAGCTTCTTTCATGTGTCTCTTTCTCTGAATGAGTTAAAGCAAATCAATCCAGAGCTACAAAAATGTTCATACGATCCTGACAAGTCTTTAGAGGATTTACTCATACCTATATGATAGGCTGGAAAGATGTAATGTTAATCTGAAATCAAACATTGACTTCTGATGAGAGATGAACAAAGTTGTAAGCTGCTATTTGGGGATGAGTATAATCTGGTCAATTTTAAACAGCAAAAACATAGATAGCCAGGGGAGCTACCAGTTCCGAGTGAATCAAGACCACTGCTGACATAACAGCCAGACAGGAGAGTGAAGCAGGAGATATTTCAAGTATGTACTCTTGAATGTCTAAGGAGAAAAAGTAAGCCTTTTACTTTCTTGAAAGTGCCATTGATTGATCAGAGAGAAGATGCAAAGCCCTGTGCCATCTTAGAACATTTACTAAAGGCAGTAGCCTGTCATTTGATATAGGGGCAGATCATTCTTAAAGACATGAATATTACTCAGTCAGCCACAGATATTAGAAAAGAGCTACAAAAGATAGCTTTTGCTTCAGAGAGCTCACTTGACACTGCAGTAAAAATGCAGACTGGGAGAAAATGAAGGAGAGAAAACCAAGAGACCAAAACTATACTGCTTTTGTGGTGGCCTCCAAAGAATAGGTCCTAAGTCTGATTCTCAGGGCGTCAAGAAGAGCTAAAGCATGAGCCTGGACTTGTACTGCTGTGGAAAGCCAGACCACCTTAAGTGGGACTACCTTAAAATGCCCCACAAGCCATGCCTTGACTAAAAATGTGTCCAGTGGAAGTCTGACTGCTCTCTGAGGGACTGATATTCTAAGTAGGTATCTATCATCCTAAGGAGGCCAGGAAGAGCTACTAACCCAGCATCATACGTGAAAATCCTGTTTTGTATTTCACTCCCTTGCCCTATCCATATCTGATCATGATTTAATCAATTTACTTTAACCATTATACTCATAATCTTATGAGTAGACCTTATATTTGTCCAATGTCATGCCCACCTAATGATTTCCCATGTTTCCTAACCTAGACCCAACCTAACCTCATGGATTTCCTCTATTACAAATTCCCAGAAAAGCCAGTATCTTTGGACAACCCCTTCTGGATCTCTTTGATCTCACTCATACTGAAATTGCCTTTTCTCCAATAAATCTTTTTTGTATTTTAGGGAAGGGTCTATAGGCTCTTCAGGGTCTGACTGCTAGATCAGACTTATAGCGATCCCCCTGTTTATAGCTGCCCAAGAGCTGAGATTGGAGGTGTGTGCCTATACACCCAGTCTCAATTGCCATCTCAGTGCAACCTAGTAGCGGGACCAGCACCACTGGCCTGGGGATTGAATGCCTGGTCCGTGCACCTGCTAACAAGCACTTTAATCCACTGAGCTATTTCGCTGGCCCTCCCCCAATAAATATCATCTGCTGTTAACCTCCATTGTTCCTAACATTCCTTCTTCAGTTTGAGAGAACATGAACTAGATATCTGGCAGGCTATGAAATTCTTTCCCTTATGTCACTATGGTCAACCAATAAAATTATAAGTATTGTGCAGGTAAAATTGATTAAATGGTTATAAAATGAAAAAGAAGTCGTGGCAAACAAGCATGGATACAGAACAGGGGTGTTTCCTGTACATGCTCTGGATTGGGACTCCTCTGGCTTTCTCAAGGTTATCAATACCTATTTCAAATATTAATCCAATGTTTATCCTTAGAAAGTGGTTGTGTGCATATGTTTTAGATTTTGTCTTGAGTTCTGGCCTACAGTGGAGATGTTTGTGTTTCACACATTTGCAAGACATCTCATCTTCTGCACTGCTTCTTTCCAGGGTCTACTTCTGTCTATCTATCATATTTTTTTGGAACTTAGTTACCTGTAACACCAGCATTATCCAACCAAATGGCCTAAATACTTGTTTGATAAATTCACAAAAATAAGTTTCTTAAGTCCGAATTTTCAAAAGAAAAAATTGAATTTTTCATAATAACAGAATTATTCACAAAAATATTCACGTGTGCATGATAGGATTGATGATGTCAGTGCTGGATGTTTCTGGAAATGAACAGCCAAGTCAATAGAAATTGTGTTGACCAGGGAAAAGTAGGGGTTTCTCTCTTTCCCTTCCTCTTCTTTCTCGTCCTGCTATTTTTACCTTTCCTTCCTCCTTTTCTTCTTCATCCTTCCCCACCCCCACCAATACTGGAGATCAAACCAGGTCATCCTATACCCAATGTTCTAGCCATGATGTCTACAACCATGTGATACCCTCCGTGTTGGGATTTCCTCCTACCCTCAGTCAACTGTGCTGTGATGGATCATTGTCCATCTCTACTCCAAGTGATAGCACTAAGCCACACCACCTGCTCTATATTGACTTGATAACTGTTTGTATGTCTCTCTTTTCTGTGACAGGCCATGGAGGAGCTGGTGGATGAAGGTTTGGTGAAAGCCATTGGCATCTCCAATTTCAATCACTTTCAAATTGAAAGGCTCTTGAATAAGCCAGGACTGAGATATAAACCCGTCACTAATCAGGTAAGTTCAGTTTATTAAGAACCGTGGTCCACTACTTTTGAAGTGTTTGGCGGCAAGTTGAATGTTGCATTCTAAGTTTCACCCCACGGATCAGTGATAAGAATGCCTTGGTGAAGTGTAATGAGTTCTATAGTTCTGGATTACCAAGTCTACCTGTTTGCCCCATACTTGGTAACCTTTTTGGAATATCCAACTGCCCCAAAAGCAGGCCACCTGAACTGTTGATGTAGATTGTTCACACTTGCAGGTGGAGTGTCACCCATACCTCACCCAGGAGAAACTGATCCAGTACTGCCACTCCAAGGGCATCACTATCACTGCCTACAGCCCTCTGGGCTCCCCAGATAGACCTTGGTGAGTGTTCCCAGTGTTGACTTCTTTCTCTTGATACTTTGAAAACATTAATTTATAATTCATTAATGTTAGGGTGGGTCTGTGTTGCACTGAAAAGAAAAGTATGTTAGAAGCAATATCTTTGGCATCCATGAATGGCATTATGGTGACAAAAGTTAGGGATTAAAGAACCAACCAGCTAAAACAAGGGCACCATCCTGACCACCGAAAGTACTTCATCTCAGCCCTGCAGTGATGGTAACCTTAGCAAATGCTGAGGCTCTGGAGCCCATGGATAGGTTATGGGAATAACATACAGGTATCAGGTCTTCTTGCTTCTCTTGTGGATGGAGAAGGCTGTGATGAACAGTCTGCAGACTCTGGCAAGCACAACATAGGTGAGTGCAGGGCCTATGGTGATTTCTCATACCTACCATCTGTGTGCCTCCAGGGCCAAGCCAGAGGACCCTTCACTGCTGGAAGATCCTAAGATAAAGGAGATTGCTCAGAGGCACAATAAAACCTCTGCCCAGGTAAAATGTCAGGTTTTTTTTTTTTTTCTTTTTTTTTCTTAATATTTCCACCAAGCCATGACATTTTGAGTCTTGGGCTTAATTCCTGCTGCTGTCTTCATTGAGAACCTTAAAGGGACAGAAATGGGACAAAGAACTTAAGCCCTGTCTTTGAAGTCTTCTGGGATTCAGGAAGCATGGTAGGTCTCAGTGCACCAGGACCTCCTCTCGCCTACCAGGAGTATATCCTTGCTTCCTGACTAGCATAAGAAGTGTTAGTTTGGGTTCATGTCCCAAGTCTCACCCTCCAGATACCAAGCCACTTTCAAATTCCTGTATAAGGAAAATCATAGCATTGCTTCTTGGCATCAGAGAAATGAGTGGAGGACTGGCAGCTACCTCTGAGTTAAACTCCCAGTCAATACTGGCTATTGTACCTAAACCTACACCAAACGACAGGAATATTTTATTATTATTTTTGTCATTTTTTTGTTGGGGATCCTCACAGTTAATCAGAACCTGATGTCGTTTTCTGCACAGGTTCTGATCCGGTTCCACATACAGAGGAACATACCAGTAATCCCCAAGTCAGCGACACCAGCACGCATTGTTGAGAACTTTCAGGTGAGATCCTGGCTGGTCCGCTGGAATTCTTCAGTGAGGTAGAGGACAGGTGTCCCATCCCATAATGGATTGTCAGTGGGTCCGTCTCCCTTCCCAGCACTGTGTCATTTCTTTGGCTGGCATCTGGCCTCATTAGAGCTGAGATGGGCTGAGCACTCTGGGGCACTGACTGAAGAAGGTCTGTCATATCTGAGCACAGCTGTATGTGCCACTGTGTAGAGGACACTTCTTGGCCCTTCTTTGCTTAGGTATAGGTTGCAAAGAAGAGCAGGCTTCCCAGAAGAGTGGACTGTCCTATCCTAAAAATTCATTTCCTCACATGAGCATGTGAATGGAAGGGACTTAAAGAGCAGTCCTTTGGGAAGAGCCTGTGTGAGCCTCAGAGAGCAAGACATTGTGCAAAACCGAGGTTTCATGCCCCATGGCAAATCTCCTTCTTTTTGGAACATAAGTGTCAGCTGTACCAGATCTGTACCCTAGCCTACAGTGTCATCACTGCTCCACCTTGATTAGCTCTCTGTCCTAAAGTTGACAATGAGGGGACAAAAGGGTAAAACCACTTGACATTGGAGTTATGGGATGCAGTGTTGCTGAAGGACTAACTTGGGAGGATAATTTATCCACTGGACACAGTGGAGATCTGTGTCCTAAACTCTTGTCCCAATGTAAGCTGCAAATGGTAGCTCGTCTCCTGGCAGCATGGGTGGAAATCTGAAACCTGCCAAAAATTCCCTGCCATGAATGTTTTTGAACTTACCTTTCCAGGTCTTTGACTTCAAACTGAGTGATGCAGAGATGGCAACCATCCTCAGCTTCAACCGAAACTGGAGGGCCTTCATCGGGCCTCCGTAAGTGACACAAGATTAACTTGGAAAATCTCAGCAGTTTCACTATACTAGAATACAATTTATTGAAAGGTTTGGAAGACAGCTAGCATATTTTCTATCATCAATTAATATTTTCTAGCAGTCTTAATATTTTAAATTTTTGTCTCATGGAATCAGAGTGAGGAAAGATATTTGGAACTGCCTCCCATTGCTTAGCATTGTGGATGTAGACCTGCCATTTTAAGGGAGACCATGTCATTACAATGTATGAGGCAGAGTCATCAATCCATTTCCTCAAGAATTTACTTGTAACCTACTGTATTCTAGGCAGTCTTTAGGAGGTTGTAATTGTCATACTGTATAAAGTTTCCAGTTCCACCGGCTTATATTGTAGAGGCTCAAACAAAAGTAACAAAATATAAAGTGGTTCCTCAGTTCACAAAGTTAATGTTTTCTATGGTTGTACTTACAAACTAAAAATGTATCAAATTCAGTGACTAGATTTAATATTGATGTTATGGGAAATTTGATTTGGTACTTGTCCAATTTGGTTCCTAGCCAAAGTAATGGACAGAAATAAGCTCGAGAACCATATACTATATCATATATGAGAGTACCACATTCTATGAAGAAAAATATGTGAAAGAGGATAGGCAGTCATTAGGCATGATGAGATAGACAGTTTCTATAGAGTGGGTTAGAGGAGAGTTTACTGGGAGGTGACAGCTTAGCAGAAAGCAGAAGAAATGATGGGTGAGCCATCCAGCTATTTATGTGAAGAACACTTTTTACAGTGATAGCAGTAAATGCAAATGTCATGGAGTATGTGAATATTTAAGGAAGTTGACCAAGGAGGCTAGAGCAGAGTAACTGCGAGAGAGAAAGCCTGGGAATTAGGGAGGTTTGAATGAGTTTTAGGGGATGAGTGATTGGAGAGTGGCCTGAGTCATGGGAGCAGTTCTGATGTTGAGTTCTGAGTCCAGGACTCCACTTGATGTTTTGATCAGGGTAGTACAATCTGACTTATGTACTACCATAACCACAGCAATAACCACAGTGGCTGCTGCACTAAAAGACAACAGAGAGACCATGCTAATAATTTAGGAAGTGATAGTGGTGACTAGACCTGGGTGGGCTCATGCAGGAGTTAAAGACTGATCCAATTCTACAAATACGGGGGAAGGAGTGAAGTAAACTTGTAACAAATTAAGAGTCAAAGATGGCTGTGAGAGTTCACCTGTTGGTTGCGTTTCCCTGAGCAATAAGAAAATGGGCACCACCATTCAAGAGAAGAAATCAGGACCTTGACTTTAAGCAAGTTTGTAATTCCCACAGGACAGCTACAAGGCAAACTCACATAATTTGATGTGTCTGTGGAGACGATGGGTTGGAGGCTACATGGGTAAATCTACATGGCCCCAACTCTGAGCTATGTCTTGGACTTATTTGATACATGGCCTTGATCCATTTATCAACATTTCCAAGCTTATTTCTTCACCTATACAAGAGATGAAAATACTGACTAGCACTGAAAGTGAGCTTTCAGTGTGTCAGGGATTGTGAGCATTTGCCTGTAGGATTTCTCATTTAATGAAACAATAACCAAGCATGAATTTCATTATTATTCGCCAACTTACAAGGTTTTCCGAATGAATTGAGACAGTAATTCTAAAGCACTTTGCCTGACACTAGGCTTCTTATGAGCCATATTTGTCATTTCATTTTGGTTCTCAGGGCCCTATTGACTCATCTGCCCTCCTTTTCCAAATATTCCTTCCAAAAATTTGAGGAAATGAGAGTTCCAGCCCCTTCTTTTTTTCTTACAATGTCTTGATGTGGGCAGATGCTACAAGATTCCAGGGAAGATGGAACAGAAAAAAATTCAGTTTATGCTCAAGATGTTGCTTCATGGAACACTTTTTTCTCTGTCTTTCTTTCAGAAACTGTGACCGTTTTGAGGAGTATCCTTTCCATGCTGAATATTGAGGCTGAATGTTCCCATGAGATTACCTGGTAAATGCTCCTTTATTGCTGCAGTGAACTCACCTCTCCGCGTTCTAGTCAAGTTTATCTGCAACCCTGATGTGCTTCACCTGAAGAGCTGCTGGCAGACTCCACGCAGTGTTGTACTACCATACTCCGTGCATTCAGCCATCCCTGGGATGTGTGGCTCGAATAAGCCAATGGCCTTTCTTATTTCTCTTGCTTGCTGTGGCAAAATGACTGCTAAATGCCAAAGACTGTTAAAACTCAGAATAAAAAAATAACAAAAAATTAATGAGAATAATCAATATCCATTGATGGCTTAGTGTGCACCAAAACAATTTGCAGTGGTTTTCCTCTGGTAAACTCGTTTGTTGGGCAAATCATCCTCTAATCCCTAATCAAGACAACACCATTAATGAGTTGCTATTTTGCTGTGCAGTGAGGCCCCACCATGTTTGGAGGCTAAGTGCCAGAATTAGCCATGAGGTCATCATCCACCACTGCGCCTCTCAATGCTTTCTGAGCTGTGTATCCTCTGAAATGGTATGGCAATGGACTATGCACACACACACACACACACACACACACATTATATATAGGTATTATGCTACCGCCAGGGTTCTTCTTATCTGTAATTTTGCTTCATGCTGCTTAAATTTGAACCATATGAAACCAGCTGCAGAACCCATGCTCACCAAGCTAGAATTCCCTGAGTAATAGAGTGACTCTAGAGTGAACACATGTGTTAAGTGTATATATTAGTGTGTGAGAGTACATGGGCCTTAACGTCAGCATCGCCCCCTTGCTTCTCATATATTTTACTAGAGGTGGGGATGGTACATCATTTGTGGACCTAAATTTCTCTCTGTTTTGGGCATGGCAGTTCTTTCTGTTACCACTCAGTGGAAGTCCCAAGGTCATCTGGTACTGTTCTTTTATTGTTTCTTTCCCAGCCTCACCTTGTCCTGTTTCCAGGAGGAATTTTTCTAGGGAAGTTTGTTTCATATCCTTCTAGTCAGGATTAGCTAAAAGTACTAATGCTGCCCCTATCCTATTTTTTCTTCTATAGAACACTGCCTCTTCATTATAAATCTGAAGCCATTCCATGAAGGCCTCCAAAGCTATTGACATAGCTCAGAGTCTATGCAACATCACTAAACTAAAAGTGAAGTGGCCACTTTGGAGTCAGAGAGGATAGGTGGAAAATACGACTTATGTGGAATTGAAAGAGCATTAATATTCTCCTTCGATTGTGTTTTTTCTACTCCATGTGAGAAAAATGTGCATGCTTTTTAGGATCAATTCCTTTTGGAGTGACTTTACACTGTAGTCTCAGGATATCCTCGCAGTTCACAGAAAGCTCAAAAAGCAGTGATAAAAGCCAAATGACAATAGCACTATTGTCTGTGATCCAGGAAATGCCACTGACTCAGGTGACCAGCAGTGTATGTCGCCTGCAGGAAGTTTCAATATCTTTTATGCACAAAAATATCTATACTCCAGTGTTTCCTTCTTGAGTTAACATCTTAAAACTATAGTGGCTGCTGTATATAATAATGAAAATCTGCAACTTGCTAACTTCCTGTGAATATCAGTATTCCATCTAGTCTAGCTTTCCTTTCTTCCTTTATATCTGTACTATTTTTCCTAGGGATTCTGCAGGAAACTTTCACAAGCTAGGTGGCTAAAACTAGCTGAAATTTATTCTACCCTTGCTCTAGAGGATGATAAGTTAGAATCCAAGTGTTAATTAGGGGCATAGATTCTAGGAAAGAATTCTTCTTGGACTTTCTTAAATTCTGTTATTTGCTACAACCCTGAGGTTCTTTTCCTTATAGCTGCATCTCTCCTGTATCACCTACCACCTTTCCATATGATGTTATTATGACCTACCCCAAGCTAGGATTCATTTCTCTTCACTACACCTCTAAAATTCCTTTGATCAGATAGTCACAGTCTGGCCACACAGACAATGCTGAGGTATATAATTCAGGTCTATAGTTGAATATCATTATTTGCAAGTATGTATTTATGTAAGTTTTCCTTTTTTTTTTTTTTTTAATGTACTTGATAGAGGGCCTCACTGTGCAACACAGACCTGTAGTTATTCTCCTGTTTTCAGCCTCCCCAGTGCCAGGATTATAGATGTGCGCCACCATGCCCAGATTCAGTCCCTGGCTCAGTGCACCCAGGACAGGGCCCGTGCAGCATGTGGTGCCAGAGATTGAGCCCCGGTCCCTACACTTGCCTAAGCAGGTGCTTAGTCTGCTGAGCTATCTCACTGGTCCTATGCAAGTTTTTAATTAGAACTTACTTTGTATTCATTTATCATCCAGAAGCTCAAATCGTATATTTTGACCTAATCTGACATGTATTTGGGCACTGTTTTTCTCAGTAGGCTGTCTGTTTCTGTATTTCTTCATTCTTTAGGCTTTCTGAACTCTGTACTCTTGTTGTTAACTCAAAATATTTTTCATTGTGTCTATGACTATTGGCAGCTTCCCAAACCTATGGCTTTGTGTTGCTCCTGTGCTTGAATATGGAATTTATGTGCATGTGATCTATTCCAAAAGGCATGGGCGGCTCTGCCCATACAAAATTGCCAGTTGCAGCCCACATGATTTATTATTAGGTCATTTCCGTTCATGGCCTGCTGTCTTCTTCACTAGTTGCCATGTTCCTGGCAACTCCAGTTTCATAGGAACTCCACTGCATTTTCACATTTGCTGTCAATACTTCATATTGTCCTTTTAGGGTCACACTGCCTGGTCCATGGCCTTTTCCTACAGTCTGTGTGGAAACCCAAACAAGCTAAGAATCCTTGCATTCTGCTCACTTGTAAAACAAACACATATGGATGATGCTAATGTCTGCCACTCGCTTGAGCAAAGCCAGACCCCTCAGATAAGGCTACAAAACCTAAGTGCTAAGCAAAGAGAACTGAATCCCAAGAAACCAGTGGTCTATGAAGCCCTTCTTCATAAGGAGTTTCAGGGATTCTGTTTTCAAATGTAAGCTTTATAATTTTGCACCCTTGAGACTGAGAAAGATTGGCTCTTGTTAATTTCTGAGATACCTTCAAGTCAACTTTCCTATTATTCTGATGCAAAGTGCGTGCCTTTATAATGGCAATCTTTCTACCAAAAATCTTCCCTTTTGCCTCAGATTTTGAGACTCTTCCTTAATAATGAAAATGGAGTTTATTTGCTTTATGCTCTTGATTCTTTCAGTAAATTTGGCTAAAATCAGTTATCAGTACCCATGCAACAGCCAGGATATTCAGCAATAAGACAAGAGGATCATGCATGCAGTACTTTTAACAGGGTCAAAGGTTTGGAAGCTCTCTGTAGAGTGTTTATTATAAGACAAAAAGAATGCAGGGCAATGTCCAAAGACCATAAGACTAGAATTCCTGCAGAAACATAGAAGCTTCCTTTTCCCTTTATCTCCTCCAACCACGCTATGAGCCTACTGATTCTGGCCACCTGATCGTGGCTTGGTCCTCTTCTCTTAGTTTTCTGGGCTACATGTCTATTATTCCCAGATGCAAGTGCTTTACTCATCTACGGGGTAGTTCTTTCCCAAGTCAAGTTGAGATCTCACTGAACTTTTCCAGAGAATTTGGCTTATAGTAGGACATGACATCCTATGTCAAGCACCTTTGTGTGTCCTATCTCTGATAACTACAAGACAGAAGGCCACCGTCATCCTTCCAAGATGAGGAAAGCCCTCGAGCTCTACATCCTAGAATTTGAGATGATTCTGGTGAAACCATACTCTCCAAATGTTGTTAAAATTAATATACAGCCTACTTCAAAGGCCCTACAGTATATTTTTGTGTCTTCATTAACAATGCAAGATGTAAGCTAAGTAATCACTGAGTATAAACTCACCCATAAATATTGAGATCTTCTTAGCCTGTAATTAAGAAAGAAGATAGTGAATTGGTACATTAATTTTCTTTGGGATTTCCATTTCAAATTTGATTTGTTTTCCCAGTGATATATAAAATATTACATTTTGTTCCCAAAATAACACTATGGGGTAGACACTGCAGACTACCATTTACTTACTTAACTGTTATGAAAATTCAGGATCAAAAGCTCAGTGAGCATCCAAAGCCAGCACGTTCATGTCACATCATAAACTACTACCTGAATTGTAGTTGAACATGTAAATACTACCTGAATAGTCTCACTCTGTCCATGACCTAATCTTTCTTTTTTATTTTCCTTACCTTCCCATCTTCTCCCACTTTGTCCTCTCCTCCCTGTTACTTATAAACTTTACCAATCAGAAGATAAAGGTGAGATGAATCACTAATAGTTCAATAGATGGCTAAATATTGCCAATACTGCTGAAGTCCAACTTTGTTTCTGTCATGCTTTTTGTGTGTTTGTCCCCCCAAAGCTTCATGGAATCATGGGGCACACTTCTATAGTTTGTGACTAACTCATGATCCACTGGGATTATGGGTGTGAGTGCTGATGGGATTATGGGTATAAGTACTGCTCCCGGCCTGGGGAGGACAAGCTGAATGCAACTTAAGGGAGACAGACTTCCTCTCTTTAGAGATTGTTGCTGTTACTCACCAATTTTCCTCTGACTGTGTTGCTGCCTTCCGCCACTGTGAACTGCTGCCCTCTGCCTTGTGCCACTCTCCCTTGGAGTCAGCTGAGTATGATCTGTAAGATCCACTAACTGTGAGATAAACAATCCTTTCCTTCTTTCCTTTTGGGTGTTGGATATTTGTCCTAGGAATGAGAGAAGAATAACTGAGACAGTTTCACTCCCAACATGTAGCCACTGGGCCAGGGAGATGGCTCAGTGTAATACCTGCTTCCCTGGCAAGCGCAAGGGCCTGAGTTCAATCCTTGGTTCCACCAAAAAGAAACAAACATGTAGCCACTTTTACAGATTATGCAGTTATTTTCACTTTCTTTCTAGCTCACCATCCCATCATGTATGCATTCTCCCATCATGTTTAATATTGCATGTGTTTAGATATTCTGTAAGTGGTATTACGGTGTGTGTTCTCTTTGCTCAGAATTGTGTCTAACAGTCACCTAATGTGATATGTGTAAGTATTGTTCTTTCACTTTCACTGCTGCAGAATATCCGTTTTATGACTACACACTACTTTATTCATCTGCTCTCTTAATGATGGGATCTGATCTATATGGGATTCCTGTTGCCTATAAGCAAAATTCTCTCCAAAACACTCATCCAAGAGTTAAATTATTTCAACAGAGAATTACCTTTACGACCTACACTAACACCTTTGCTAATGCCATTTCATTTTCCAAACCTGCAGTACTGATTCCTGTGAACTCATTCCTCTGCATTTTCAATGACTTGAAATTTATAGAAATTTCATTTCGTTTTATTCACAGAGCTTAAAGCTTGGTTGCTTAACACAATTCCGCAGAAGAAAGAATGATGCTTTCTTAAACAAGTAGCAGATCGCAAAGGTATCCCAAAGAAAATGTAAACTTTACTGAAGCCTTTTGTGGTGTAGTACAAAAATATTTCAAGAAGCAAATTCAAGCAGAAAAATACAGGAGCCAACATGAAGAAGATTCTGCTGTCAAAGCTGGAGAAATCAGATCAACAAAATATAGTGAGTCATAATCCACAAAATAAGTATCCATCATACCTCAGAGGCAGAAATAAGGAAGAAAATGCACCCATGCCTGAAACTTAAATACAGACCCTTGAATAAATATTGATAGGGTAGATATGTACGTTCTTCCTTCTGGTAGAAATTAAATTATCAATGTCAAATAATGAGAATAGTCAGTAAATTTACAGTAAAACTGGTGGAAACAAACTCTCAATGGTTGTTAAAATATGTTGGTACTGAGCCACCCAAATAGCTCAGTGCATTAAAGCACCTGCAAGCTGGTGTAGGGGCCGAGGATTCCATCCCCAGACCTGCCTGCTGGCCCCATCCCCTGGGCAACCTGGCACAGCAAATGAGCCTGGGAGTGGTGGTGCAAGCCTGTAATCCCAGCTCTTGGGAGGCTGTAAATAGGAGGATCACTATGAGTCTGACCTAGTGGTGAGACTCGAACACCCTGTAGTACCTTCCCTAAAAAGAAAAAAATAAAATGTTAGTGTTTAATGTTAGGTAACCTTTTAGGAAAAGCTCACAACATTTTAAAATAAATGATCCTGGATATTTGTTAAATACAACAAAGGACATAAATATTTGACAGGAAAGAAACTTGATAGAAATCGCTTTAACCAAGGATTCAGTGTCTGCACCACTAGTACTGAGACTCATCAACACCATGAGGGGTGACAGATGACGCAGGCAGGACAAAAATCATCTCATGGCATCCTCACCTAATGTGCACAACTCGGTGAAGCCGTGAACTCCATGCATGTCAACAGAATTTAGCACAATTAAGTAGATGTGGCACAATATCACGATTGTAACAGATAAGAAGAGACACAAGGTTTATTAGATACGGCAGGGACCCAAGGACAGCCAGCACATAGATGCTACATGAGATACTGGCTCAGCTCCAAAGCAGAGTAAGAAATCAGTAGCAAAATTTAAATAAAGTCTTCAGGCTCATTGGTAGTACTGTAGCACTTTTAATTCCCTGGCTGTGAGCACAGGTTTAATTATAGAATATGTTAACAGTAGGGGAATCAGGATGAAGGATGTGTGGGAACTGTATGTTGCTCTGTCAACTTTCTCATAAGTCTAAGCTGAGTACAAATTAAATTTTTTAAAGTTTTCTTATCAGTTGAAATTTATGAAAATGACAGAGATCACATAGCAGCTTTATTCCTCATAAGCTAATGGAGAATGTGTCTCACAAGTGGACAGCAATGAGGGTCTTAGTGCCTCCTCAGATCTGGACTGTCCTTCCACTCAGAGACCACCCCGCCAGTGCAGGGGTGTTACCACTAAGTTCAGCACAAGCACCTTCTCTGTGAAGCAAGCAGATACCAAAGGAGGACCTAGGCCAGACCTGTGGAAGGCTTTCTCACAAATTCTCTATTAGATACATGGCATTATTCTCCTAGACTCAAGTCAGTGAAGGGCAGAAAGAACTTATCATGTCACACTAACAGCTTTCCAGAGGAAGAAAACATCAAGCATGGGAATCAGTGTTCCCTATAATCCTTACCCAGAGAGGTACCTAGGCCAGGCATTTTGTTTCTTTTTTCATATTTCCTATGTGGTCATTGAAGTCTTCTCAGGGTTTTGCAAGACAAATATAGTAAGCATCCAAACTATTAATTTTAGAAGTATTTTTATGTTCTACTTCACGTTGAATCAATTTTGGTAAATTCCCTCACTCCCTGAAAATAAGACCTAGCTGAAAAATAATCAGCTTAAAATCTGCCAGCGCCCCCCAATCCTGTGCCTGCCTCACCTGCTTAATAGCATAGCCTGAGCAAGAGAAGAGGAATGGCAGGTGAGGCAGGGATAGGCTGGTGGGGCTGGCAGTTTTTAGATCTCGTTCTCAAGGTTGATTCTTTTCTGTCTAGGTCTTGTTTTGGGGGTAACTAGTTTTATAGTTTCTGTTTCCATTCCAGTATATTTTCAAGCATATTTGGCACAGAAAACAACCTGCTCTGACATCACAGGTGGACTTCTGGGTTCTGAGGCTTCTTTTGTGCCTCTTTGTTTACTATTAATGTGGCTGATCCAGTCCCTAGAATGGGGATGAGCTGGGGCTCGGCCTTGTAGGAAAGAAGTCAGGCTGTAAGGAAAGAAAGACCAGAGCAAGGGGAATGTCCAATATACAGTGACTCTCCTCCAAGACCCCTGAGATAGACCCTGATGAATATAGACCAATAGAAAATGCAGATTGCTGATAAGATTCCAATTAGAAGAAGAATCACAAGGAGAGGTAGAAGAAACAACTGTAGTGTCACTGTTATGTTTAATGCAAAAGAAATAGCCAAGAAAATAAAGGTGAAAAAGATTAATTGAAAAGACCCATATGACAGGAACTGTTCATTCTCTGATAATTGTTAGAGAGAAAGATGCAAAAGGAGAGGGAGGAGGCCAGAACAGCTGGGATAGAGAAATAGATGTAGAGCAAGGAATAAAAAAAAAAGAAGTCTGAGAAGAGTAGAGAAAAGTGACAGAAGCCCAAGCAGTTGTGCAACTTGGTGATTACAGCACGGTTACGAGTGTAGTCCACTTTGAGGGTTTGGCATGATGCATTGAATAATACTGTGTGATTCTTTTTTCATAAGATTAGTCCTTAAGGTTACAAAGACATTGCTGTCTTTTTCTCTCAACTATTCACATTGGACACTCTGAATAGCTTACCTTTGATGGGTAAGATTTCCAAATAACTTATTCTTGCGGAAGGACAAAGGCAGTGAGACTCAAATGGTAATTTAGCAATGGTTTATGAGAGTCATGTGAGGGAAAAGGTAGCCATTTGGACTGGGCAGGCCCTGTGCTGAAAATCAGTTAGGAGGAGAGCTGTTTGGAAAGAAGGCTGGGTAACATTTCCTTGAGCAGGGAAGATAGTAAGAGAGTACTTATTGGTTTTCATTTTATTTCATTTCAAGCAATTTGCTTCAGTTTTCTGTGTCAGCACCTCGGTGGGAGCCACAGTAGCTTCTTGGGACTCCCTTTCATGACAACCTGACTGTGTTGTTCTCCCTGATTACCATTTGATTTCTCTTCTTCTTTCCTTGCCAAATACCCTATGAAAGCTTCGTTTCCATTCTTCCCAAGAGCCTTTCTCTATGTCTTTGCAGTGGTATTCTTTCTTCTTACAAACTGGTTCTTATTAGTCTTTTTTTTTAAATGAGGAATTTAATATTTTGTTTCATTGGTATTCTATGTTTCTGTTAACTACACACTGTATAACATAGTAAGAACTTCCTGACAAAACAGCAAGACTTCTGAGATGTCAAGTTCCTCCTACAAAAAGGTCAGGAAACCAGAAAAAACATGCTTCCAATCAGTGTGAGCTATGGGTGTGTATGAAAGGTGCTGTTGTCATGTGTGCAGACTGCCTGTGGTGTGCTAATTGAAGGAGAGTCCTTTTTTTTGGTGGAACAGGGTACTGAATTCAGACCCTTGTGCTTGCCAGGGAAGCTCTTATTCCACTGAGCTATCTCCCTGGCAAGAGAGTCCTTTTTGTAAAGTGTTGTTGGTATTTTTGTTGCAGTTCATATGCAAATTTATTTATGTTGTTTTTCTTTAGACTTAGTACACCAAAAAACAGTCAATGTTGAACATTTTGATGCTTTTTTATAAATAATAATTATTAAAA
>PVKA01024892.1:0-26147 GCA_004027165.1 Ctenomys sociabilis
CATCTTTTCCCATTTTCCTCAGATATATTGTCAAGAAATGGGTAGAGTGGGCTCAGGCACACCTTCAGTGCTACAGGGCCTTAAAAATGCAAGTATTCCACAAAGGCTACAATAGACAAGGAGCATTTCCACACCCACCTGTGCATTTGCAAGCTATAGTAACTATTTGTATTGTGACTATTGGAAGAAATTAAGAAAAATGCTAAAACGAGACAACATATATTTCCAAGTATGTGCAATACCCATGAAAAATTCTTCACTTTCTTGATATTGTGGAGCCAACTTTGCCCAGTAAAACAGTTATCTTCTTCCCTAAAATCCAGTTACTGATTTTCTGGTTCTACCTGTTCAATGTACGTTCTATACTGCTTTCAGCAACAAAACATTTTTCCATCAGGACCCAGTTTAGTATGGTTTTACAATAAATAATAAGATAGCACAACTGCAATAATTGCAAGTGGAAGGCAAATTTTGAGGACTTGATTAACTGACACTAATGAAACATGAAGATTTTTTTTAATACACACACACACACACAAACACACATACCACACCACACACACACCTTTCCATTGTAGGCTAGTCCTCCTTCTGCTCTTTTACTTTCTTTTTCTGAAGCCATCTTTCTTTAGCCCTTTAGGATTTGTCCTGTAAGTTATTGCAGTTGCCAAATTGAAGTTCTAATTAGTTCTGTGCTTTAGTTCTTTCTCTTACATTCAGCTTTATTTGTAAACCTTTTATCTTCTACCTTAGTCTAAGTGTCCATTCCCTCTGAGAAGTTAAACTGTCCTTAATCTTCTCTATGTGCACTTCAAGCTCCATAAAGTTTCCAAAATAATTGTTTCCCCTCCAACTGCACCTATCAGCACCATTCTCAAATACCTAATGAACAGCATTTATCTCTCAAGTCTGGAACGCAAGGTCTTCTGTCAGATAGGCATAGTATCTTTCCAGTAGTCACTCACTACCCTGGTGCTTGACACCTCATACTGAGGAACTGAACTGGAGCTCCCTGCTCACACTGTCAAGTTGTTATCCTGCCAACACACAAACTTCACTTTCTTCTGTGAGGCACACCACCCCATTTCCTAGAAGTGTTCTTGGAGACTGTCATACATTTCTATTCATATTCTGCTTTACATCATTTTACCTATGATGTACCAACAGGGCCAGCATTCAGCTTTCATTTTTTGTTCTGTTACCTGATGATCTTTCTCAAACACTTCCCTATGTGCATCTTCTTTCTTCTTCTATTAAATTATAAACTAACATTTGCCACTGACCTTATTTATAAAATATTCTGAATTTTGCCATACCTAGTATGCAATTACATACATAATAGTCAAAGATGCCAGGTTAACTATCTCTTTTCTCATTTGTTACTGATTTTTTATGTCTGCTTTGTTTTTCTTGAGACAGTATCTCTTTATTCAGACTGACCTTGAACAAACTATGTAACCCAGGTTGGCCTTCAACTCACAGCAATCCTCCTGCTTCAGCCTCCCAAGTGCTAGGATTAGAGATGTATGCCACCACGCCCTATGATTTTTTTTTTTATGTTTGTGTTGTGTCACAATTTTTTACATAGAAGTAGGGAAAATTTCTATACCTAACCATTCTTTTTCAGTGTGGGGATAGCTCAAAGCTTTAGAGCTTATTCCCTGTATATCTGGATCATAGGCAAAGTGTTTCCTATACCCCAGAACCCTTCCATCTTTCCACGGCCAGATTAAGCACTCACATCACCCACGAAGAAAATTCTTCCTCATATTTCAAAATTCAGCTCAAATGTCATTTTCTAATTCTTTGTTCCTCCACCTCTATCTCCGCCCTTTAAAAATAAATCAGTTCACAAAGCTACTTCTACAACTTGCTTATGTTCCTAAGCTTTTATTTACTGCCTGTGTTGTTCTAATTTATTTGTTTACTTACCTGTCTTCTTTTGACATAGTTACTTTATAGATAAGTTTTCTCTCCTAAGTTCTCAGACTCATTTTTACCATATTTGACCTGTCCAAAGTTTTGTGGGTTTTTTTTTAATCAGTTTCTCAAGTTACTTAGGAAAGTGCAGTATGGTAGTTGAATAGGAAAACACAGAAATAGTACCAAGACCACAAATTCAACATTGATAAGAATTCAAGCAATAAATTCAAATGACAAATTAGGAAATAAAAGAGTAATTCATAAAGATCTTTTAAGAAGGCACATTTCCTGGGAATCTTTGCTGCTGTGAGCTGTCTATATAAAGAAGAACAACATGGACTGGGAAAATGTTCCACTGTGTTTTCTCATAGAAAACTAAAAGTTGAAAAACAGATGTCAAAAAATTTATAAATTGGGAAGAGTGTGTGTGTGGAGGCTAAGGTTTGATAAGCTTCAGGATCAGCTGACTTTCATTTCTGATTCTAGTTCAGAAATCTAACATGTAGTTTGAAAGAGTTAACTAATCTTTTCTAAGCCCTGGTTTCCTTATGTGAAAAATACAACCTACCTGTGTAAGATTTACAGTTCTGATATCCCCAGAACAGATATTAAATGCAGCCATAGAACATACTGTAACTATTCCCGTCAGCAGACAAGATCCAGGTATAGTAGTGAAGGCATGATAATAGTAAGACATCTTAGTTTTATTTAGAAAAATTCTTAAATATCAAATTTATAGAACTTCATTAAAAGTATTGAAATAAGATGGGCATGGTGCCTTTTGCACTCCTGTAATTCCAGTACCAGAGGAGGCTACACAGTGAGTTCAAGGCCACAGTGAATCACACATAAAGACCCTGTCTCAAAAAAGAAAAGAAAAGAAATGGAGTTGCACTACAAATCTTATTGCTTGATATTCATATATATATATATATATATATATATATATATGTATATATATATATATATACACAACATTTCATCTCTTCACTGTAGAACAATGTATCACCACATCATTTTAAGAAAGTAGTTTTATTACAGAAAAATTAATTTCCTAGAGAAGTGAGTTAAATATACAATGATGAACTGTGTTTGTAATGAAATTAAATGTGAATAGATGTCTTCTGTTTTCAGTGATTAAGTATTAGATAAGGTTCCAGGCTCAAATCTCCCATTATTTTAAAAAGCAAAGGTCAAATTAAATAATCTGCGTTTCCAACACTCTTGGATAAGCATGGTGGCTGCCTAAATTTGCACATGCATCCTAAGAGCTTGAAATCTATCTTTTTTTAAAAAAAAAAATTTTTATTTTCATTTGTTACAGTGTCTCACTACACATCACAGACTCTTTTTTGTGTGGGGGGGAGAGGGTCAGCTCAGCCAGCCCTGTGGGGAGGGGCTGGCACAGCATGTGGTGCTGGGGATCGAACTGCAGTCCTTGAGAGCTTGCCTAAGCTTGCCAAAGCAGGCGCTTTAGACCGCTGAGCTATCTTGCCAGCCCTGAAATCTATCTTAAGATATTCTCACTCAGTGTTTCTTTTATGGCTGCAAACACTACTACATTATGATCATATATTTATGAATGCCAGACATAAGTTCTATTTGCTTTCTTCCCTTTCCCCTTTCTTGACTCTGAAGAATAAAGATATGAGTTGTGGTTTTCAAAAAATTCCAAGAATTTTAGCATTAGCGGAAACTGAATTAGCTTTCTAATTTTAAAAATATATTTTAAAAATAAATGTGTTGTGCATTTTTTTTTAGGTTTTAAAATTTATTTATTTATTTATTTGGTACAGGGCCTTGCTATGCAGCTTGGACCTATAGTGATCCTCCTGCCTCAGGCTCCCCAGCGCTGGGATTACAGGCATATGCCTCCACACCCTACTTTGGTGGCTGGCATGGCACGCCTAGTACTTCAGGGCTGGCACCACATGTGATATGGAGGATTGAACCCCAGTCCCTGCACTTGCCAGGCAGGTCCTTAGACTGTTGATCCATCTCCCCTGCCCCTGTATGTGCTTTTATTGATAGCTGTGCCACGATATGTTCAAGGGAGCAGCAATCTAGTGAAAACAGAGAAGACTTATATATTTCATTGTTTTGAAGAAGAATATGGAACAACTTCAAGCCTGACAGCTTTGGAGACCTGATTCACTACAGTAGTCCACATCTGCCACAAGGGTCCTGCTGCACCCAACATGGGAGTTAAATCCTACATCGCCCACACTTAATAAACTGCATTGAATCATTGCATCAGATTATATGTACATGGTCTTCTGATGTCCCTGATTGTATATTTAATTTCTATTTCTAGAAAGTTGGAGTAAAGCAAATTTAGAAAATCCTGTAGATGTCATAATTGATCTAAGTCAGAAAGTAGATTTGATAGATACTGTCAAAATGACCACTGAAACATCCTAGGTTTCCTGGTAGTCAGCTAAAAGAAAATGTTAAAAAGTGCAGGAAATTCAGATCTATATAGATAAGTGCTAGAAAATATTTGGAAGCTTTTGCCTTGATAAAGAGCTGCTTTGTGGACACATTCCCTTCTCTGTTCACTGCTCGCTTTCCCTTGTGCAGATATTTTCTTATCATTTTTTTCATTACAAAAGTATTTCAAGTAAAGTTTCCCTCATAAAAGGGACAGTCTGATCCCCTCACACATTTCATATGCTTATACGTGTTCTGTCTTAGGTAGATAACTAAATCAGTTCATCACTACCCTACACTCATTGTCACAGACCTTTCACTTGGTGGGGAAAAAAAGAAAATATAGAGCAGAAAAAGGAAGAGGAGAAAATGTTTTAGTAAATTAATATTTTGCTTCTACTTGATATTTCATTCCTTAATTACAAACAAAATAAGCTAAGATTTATTATGAAAATTTTTCACTGCCAAAAATTTCCAAGAGTACTTTAAAATGTAACATGTAAGATCTTTATTTATATCCAATATGGTGTTCATATTGAAATGTTATAAGTTGGTGTAATGATGTTTTTTAAAAAGAAATGAATATTATTTTTAATCTGTTCTTTCCCTAGTAACCCTAATTAATGTTGAAAATCAATTGGAATTCTGATGTAGACCCCGTGCCTTTATTTTCTATTATTTCTTTTAGATTAATGCTATGTCATTTTGATTCAGATAACTCTCACGTATTGGATGGAAAAAGCAAATGACCACAGGCAAAGTTATGAATGCTAAGATTCCAATTTTCTAGAGATTGCAGTCTTAAAAACTGTTCCACCACCCTTGGAGTTTTTGGACTGTATTCACTGCATAGCTAGGACTCATAGTAAACCTCCTGTTTCCAGCCACCACAATACTGAGGTTACACATGTGCACCACCATGTCCAGTCTTGATATCCTGCACAGCATGCCCAAGAACAGGGCCAGCATGGCATATGGTGCCAGGTATCAAACCCCTGGTCCTTGCACTTATGTAAGCAAGTGAGCTATCTCTTCTGGCCCTGACTGTAGGTGTTGGATATTTTGAACTGTAATGAACCTGTCAGGGATACTTCACATTAAAGGCTTCCACAAAGACAGACTGCATTCAAGATAAAATGAGTTCTGAATGGACAGACTCTTTCAGTTATGTACTTGGATGGGCTGCTGGATTCAATGTGAACTGGACTTTTTTTTTTTTTTTGTATTTTAGTACAGGGTCTACAGCGTGTTCAGGGTCTCATGAGTTAGATAGAACTCACAGTGATTTGCCTGCTTCAGCCTCCCAAGAGCTGGGATTACAGGTGCATGCCACCATGCTTAGTCTCAATTGCTGTCCTGGGACAGTGCTGGCATGGCAGGCCTGGGGATCAAACTCCCACCCCCTGAGCTTGCGTGCAGGCCTCTTTAATCCACTGAATTATTTGGACAGACTGAACTTGACTATCAAGCCTAACAAGAAATAATAAGAATTGTAGTAATTACTTTTAAATATAAATAAGTATAATCTGCGTTTTTATATCCTTGATGGGTCAAAACAGATTAAAAGTGTTATGGTGGTCTGGTCATGTTTTGAGGTTGTTTCCTTTTAACAGTTACTTCTGAAGTAGCAAAGACTTTAAAAATGAAAAAAAAGCAGATCTACTCGTATTTTTGTTCACTTTACCAAATCTTTGCCAGGACAGAAGTATAACTTTTTCTTTCTTTTTTTATTTTATTAAAGAACAAATAGCAGTGAGATAGTTTCAAATCAAATTAGCAGGACAGATTCAATAATTAATACATTGCATATTGTTTTTGTAGTGGTTTTTTTGTCCAATCAATGAATTAAGAGAATGTAGCTGTGTACTTATCTTATTTTTTTGAGGCTGAATTATAGTACAGATTCAATAATTAGTACTTTCTACCTTGTTAATCTTCCTAGTGGTTTCCCATAGTACAAGAAGGTGACCGAATATCATGTCCAAACACTATTAGTGCAAATCTTCCTTCTCATAGAATTATACAGAAGCACTGCATATTTATCCTAGCTGTACTGTTTATACAAACACAGAATGGTTCTTCCTTTGTATTCTCTCTTTTTTTTTTTGTTTAGTCCTGTCAAAGATGGGCATTCCATTGTCATTCAATTATTTCAGGTGCCTGAACTCAATGAAACAATCAAGAACAGTCCAGCCATCCACAATAATAGTAGGGTTATCTGAAGGAGTTGTTGACTAGAGCCATTTACAGCTCTGCTTATTATTATGACTTTATTTCATATACATTATTTTCATACTTTTCTGCTGGATGGTTTAGACCGAGGTAAAGCAAGACCTATATAACAAAAAATATAGCTTTTGTATCTGAAGAGGACATTCAAGTTCCCTCAGGGTTTATCCTGTACCCCCATACCTTACTCTGTAGATCCTTTGCCAGTGTCAGCCATGTGGATGAGTCACAGCCATTGCATGACCAATTTGCTCTCTGTGGAAGCCTGAGAGAATGTTTTTCTCCATGTGACTTCCTTAGGCACATTATACATCATTGATCCCATTCCTCTGTGGCTCCATAATCTCCTTGATCAGAAAATTTGGGGCACAACTGAGTTCCATGTTGTTACAGTATAGGTTCTCCTATGTCCTGAGTCTCCAATGACCTTGAAAGCTGTGGCTAAAATGTTGGCTGATCTTGAGCCCTTCCATTTCTACAATTTTTGATCTGTGAACTTAAGTTGTTAACCATCCAGAAGAGAAGCTAATTAGTACCCTGCAACATATGCAGATCAGTTTACCCTAACTATCTGACTAAATTCTTTTTAGTTGTTTCTAGACATTTTTATTTGTATCTCTTCTTTTGATTTCTTACACTGGGGAGACTATATTTGCACATGTATGTCTGGTTTATTTCACTTGAGTATATGTTCAAGTGGCATATACTTCAATATAAATGCTTTAAGTCTTTATAGTCCGGTGTTCCCTTTTCCCCACTTTCTCTTTTTGCTTTCTCACAGTACACAAAACCTTGGAAATTCAGTCCTATTTCTGTCCATGGTCCTGAGGCAAAACATTGTATGACATAATTTAGATTTCTCTAGTAGGACTAGAATACCTTTTACAACAACACACCAATAAAATGCTTACAGCTGAGTATTTGGCAATAGGATGTAAAATTTCAAATTGGTTTAGAGGTTTCAAATAGAGAATTAGAAAACATAGATGAAGAGCCAAAAGAAATAAAGTTAGCAGGTCAATTTGATATTCACTTAGAGCAGATGTTAAGTTGGATATGATATTCAGTATCAAAACTTATAGGGGCTGGGGAGATGGTTCAATGGAATGAGTACTTTCCTGGTAAGTGCAAGAGGCTGAGTTCAAGCCCTGGTTCTGCAAAAATAAAATAAAATTAAATAAATAAATAAATAAATAAAGTATTTTATTTTATTTATTTTGCCATGCTGGGGATTGAATTCAGGACCTTCACTTGCCAAACAACTATTTATTCTACTGAGCTATCCCCCCAGGCCATATAGAAGTATTTTTAAAAGGAACAATATAGTAGACAATACAAGTACCTAAGTCCTGGAATATTCAAGTACATATATTATAAAATTGAACAACTTTACACAATGGTATATGCAGAATTTTCATTATCTGTTCGTTTGAATTCAGAATGACAAAAAGAAAATAAACTTTGATATTTTATAGGTGCATTCAAAACATTACATGATGTTTGAGTTATAAAACTAAATGCAAGAAATTCAAGTGACTGCAACTACTATGCCAGAATCATTGATTCTGCAGCAGAAATGTGTAATGCATCAATTTAAATCAATTCTGTCCTTTATGGCAGAGGAAAATAAAATCTTCTCACAGGGCTTTTCTGAAGAGAAAAGTGCAACTTTCCATCCCCTCTCAGGTATTCCAATAAATGTACCTGCTTTGTCTTTAACTGGGAACCAACTAAAATCTCATTCCTCACTGTGCAGTTATGCAAGGTATCTGTAAAATCTGCAACTCCAGTTTTCTTGAAACTCATCTACTACTTTGGTTTTCTTGGAGGGTCATGGAAAAATGTATAGCATCTGTGTAGTGACATGTTCAAGGTGGTGAAAAGGAAAACAAAATGACCACCAAAGAACTGTTGGGGTATGCTGACAATATTCTAAATAGTACTTTAAAGAACTGTTATGTGACTTTGAAGATTTCAGTGCATTATTTGTCTGTGTCTCAGCGAAATGTGTATGTGTTTTATGCATTCAGGATTTAAAGAGCAATTTAGTCTTTTTTTACATGAAAACTTAACCTAAAATATGTTTGTGCCTTGCCATTATTTAACATTTAGTTTATGCATTACAGGTGTAAGTGGCAGAGAAATTTTGAAGTTAATTTTTCATGCCATTAGTTCATGAAACACTTTTGTAGTCATGTTATCTCTTTGGTGACTTGTGATAAATTTTCTCCTACTCTGAAATACTTTAAAAAATAGACAAAATACTGTACTTATGCATCATTTTCAAAATTAGAGTTATTTTAACTTCTCCTTTTCTACCCATGAGATCTCTCCCATCTCCCACTAACCACTGCTTTTCCTTTATCTACTCCATCCTTTCGTGCTTACATCTCTAGACACTCAGTACAGGAGCTCTGATCTACTGCACCAGCGCCCAAGTCCTAGTCTCCCTTTTTCAATGAGGGCTTTTTAATCAAAACTAATTCTGACAATTAAATGAAATTTTGAAAACATTGTTGTCATCAGAATTCACCATCTTTTAAAACATTGCAGGATAACACTTTAAAAAATGTTTTAACCTGGCAGAGAAGGCCCAAGTTTATCTGCCTTCAGCTGATTTTTCCCAGTTTTAGATTGTGCTGATTTTCCACCTGCGTCCTGCTTTCTGGGTAGTCTGATGGTTACTGGTAGCTGCGTATTTCATCTTCACCTCCTGCCTGTTTGAATTCTTCCCATGATATCTTCAGGGCGTGGGTTGCCTGCCCCACTTCTTAAATGCTGATACAAGCCTTCATTACTCCTTTTGATCTTCCATGAAGCCTCCACTCCCAGAATCTCACAGAATTACTCATAGCTTATAGCTTTATCATTCATTGTGTCAATTACATATTTTTTGTATTACTATGTGTTTCCTTTGAATTCTATAAAAAGTAAAAATTCTTCAGTATTGCTTTATTTTTCATAAGCTCCTAGAAAAATAATGGTGAAAGGAGCAAAATGTATGTAAGATGATGTAAATTTTTTTTTTTTTTTTTTTTTTGGTCTTTTCGAGTCAGGGTCTCACTGCAGTTCAGGCTGGCCTTAAGCTCACTTTGTAGCTCAGGCTGGTCTCGAACTCACCAACAATCCTCCTGCCTCAGCCTCCTGAGTGCTGGGATTACAGGCATGCGCCACCACGCCCAGCTAAGATGATGTAAATTGATAATGAGATATTTGACGGACACAAAGAAAATTAATATGTGCTATGCACATGCACCACTTCCTTTGATAAGTGTAACCATTATACACTACAACATGTACTAGTAGTTTTTAAATGAGATTATAATTTCCACTAGTATACGGAGACCTAATAAAATGCAGCCATTGTTCATGTGTTAATAATTTCCAAACAATGTATTGATACTAGGGGGGGTATTTTGATTATTTTCAATTTTATGGTAATAAAAATGCTACACATTAGTATCTGTGCCTTTTTTATTAAAGTTAACATCATTTAACAAATTAGAGCATTCAGTTTAAAGTGCTCATCATCGTAACTGCATAATCAATGTTTTGTTGTTATTCCCTGTATTCTGTCTTGGATCATTTCAAGATTTAATGATGGCACATTTCTTCTGCCTCATCAACTCATTGTCTATCCCAGGCACTGTAGCTGAATGTTCCATTCCACTTCTTTACGGAGCCTCCAGGAACTAGCTCTTAACTTGTCTCTCTAAGCCCATAATTAAAACTATAAATTTATAGACATTTTTCCATGCCAAAGACATCAGAACCCATAAACTAGTTTGCTAATATATGGCTGAGAAAAAGGCAAAGCTCTTCTTTTAAATGCACACATTGATATCAATAAGTGCTAAGGTTTTTATTTAAAGTAGTTCTTATGGTGGGAATATTGTGCAGCCTCTCTCCACATGACTTGATGGTTCCTCAATAACTATAATTAGTTAATTATAGAACTGTAATTTGCTCCTTAGTATATATTTTTCAAGTATTGAAAACATAATCAAACAAAAACTTGCATAGATTGTTCATATATTGTCGTTATTCATAGTATCCAAAATGTGGAAACAACTAAAATATTCATCATGGGTGAAAAAATAAGCAAATGCAATACCTCCATAGAAGGTAATATTACTTGGTTAAAACAAGAATGAAGAACTAATTCATATATGCTTCAAGACAGATGATCTTAAAAAACATTAAGCTAATTTTAAAATACCTGTCATAGGGGCTGGACAGATGGCTCAGTATAATAAGTGCTTCCCTGACAAGCGCAAGGGTCTGAGTTCAATCCTCAGTTTGAGGATTGAAAAAAAAAACTGTCATTGAAAGACCCAATATTATGCAATTCCATAATCATGTCCATAATGAGAGAAAGTAGATTAGGCTTGCTTCATTTTGGCAGCAGAGAAATAGCCACAAAGCACAATTAATGGGCACAAAATATTTTATTTAGTTGAGTACTCTAAAATTGGAAATTGTGATGGTCACATCTATATATAAACATATTAAAATCATTAATTTTTAGAGATTAAATGGCTATATTTTAAGTTATATATGGTATAATATTAAAATATACTTTAAATGGAGCCTGGAACAAGTTATTTTAAAATATAGTCTTGTACATTAAGACACCAATAATAGAGGAATAAAAATAATACAAACCTTTCAATGTTGCCTCTTGACATCTAAGTTTCATTAGAAAGGAAGTGGACAGTGCTGACAAAGAGAACATTGAATTAGAGGTTAACCTTTCTATGAAGCCCTTGGAAACCAGAAGAGTTCAGTGAGCTATGTCCCAGATCACAACTCAATAGAAAGACCGACAGTTCATAAGAAGGGTCCAAACAAACAATAAAGGGCTAAATGTGCATGTTTTTAACTAAGGTCATATTGTCAATAAATCATTATATTCCCCTTTTCTTGTGGAATCAGCCTGATAGGACCTCATTTTATTGTTAGGTCAACTTTTGAGTGGTAAACCAGTTAATCATCTGGAGGCTGTTACGCTTAGATCTAAAATGTCACCCAAGACTGTAACATATCTAGGTGAGACTTGTGCAAGGTGAAAGTATTGTGGAAGGTGCTTTACTCAGCAGGAGATTTATTCATTGACGAGTTCATAGCTGAATGTGCTGTTAAGTGGAGGACCTGACTGTCGAGGTGGGCATGACCTGGACTCCTGCTGTGCATCCCCTTTCCTTGATACTGTTACCTGCCATGGATCCACAGATGTATTCATTGAGATCTCTGAATCCGTGAGTCAAAATAACCCTTTAGATTTCAGGTATCAAGTATTTTGTTCTAGCAAAGAGAAAATGACTAGTACAGAAGTTGGAAGTAGATGTATGAGTGCTGGATGAATAAGGACCCAAAGATAGTAAACACCACAGAAAACTTTTAAAATATCTAAGTCATTCCTACTAAATTCAAATTATGATATCAAAACTCTGTGTAGTTTTTCTATCCAGTTTTGCATTTGTGGTTTACATGCATTATTTCTGAGGTGACCTTAATGAAGATGAAAATCAATCACAGTGCTTATCAGGGCATGGCTTCAGGCTGGAATGGTCCCCAGACTGCCGACCCACATGTTGTACTGATGCTCACCTGCCCCTGCGATCTGCCCTGGATCACCTCCCTGTCCCTGAGGGGCCATGCTGATTAGGGTATACGTGCAACTCACAAGTTCCATAAAGTTACCGTAAGTGATATAAAGGGCTTTCAGTATTGCCTGATCCTTCTCTCCAATCCATCCCCCAGAATAAAAATAAATAAATAAATTTTTAAGTGTAAATGCCACCTGTCATCTGTCGCAAATCATCCCCTCAACTACCAGATGCTTTCTTTAATAAAACAAATTGTCCACATGACATTATTTTGAAGTGAAAGAATTAGGAAGAGAAATCCTTAAAAGTTATAAACACTGGCTAACTTTGATATTTCTGTAGTATTTTTAAATAGAGTTGTTAATTAAAGGTTAAGGAAATTTTTGGTGAGTATAGTGGAATGTATGCTACAAGGGAATGAGATAAGCCTCCTTATCTCATTCAACCAATTGAGAGGTAAAATACTAGTTTAGTGGAGGAGGAGAGTTTCCAAATAAAGTTTTTAATAGTACTAACAAAACATGACATGTAAACTACTAATTAATCAGTACTATTGATGATATCTATGTATTTTTTTCCTTATTTTGGCAGAACCAAGGATTGAACTCGAGGCATTGCACTTGCCAGGGAAGTGTTTATTGCACTGAGCCATCTCCCCAGCCCTGATGATATCTATGTATGCCTGCATGTAGTAAAAGAATAAACCAGATGACACCAAAATGCACCCTATTCCCAAATGTACTTGGCATTAGAAACTCTAAATACTATACACATTGGTGTAGCACAGATTTTCAAATGTGTCTTTCTCTGCCTCTGTCTTGCCTCTAAGTTTCTATGCTCTTTTTCCCTCTTCATATATTTAATGTAACGGTAGTGAAGCAGTGTAAGTCAAGGTGTGTCCTGTGCTAATCTTGTGATGATCACAGCTACCGAGTCATACTACTTTGTATGCTTTTCATGCTCTGCTATAGAGTATTTCATGTTTGTCTTGCCGTATGCATTTCTTGGCAGATATAGTATTTTAAGCACCCACACTCACACTCCTGCCTCCTTGTCTGCTTCTCCACGTATCACGCACTGTTGGGTGGTATCTTTGATGAGACTTCATGAACCAGAAAAGAAGAATCAGCTTTTGCTGAAAAGAACAAAATCTCATTGATGATTTTGGTTTGTTTCCCTACTTACCTGGAAGTGGCTCAAGGCATCTCAATATTGAAAAAATTATTGGAATTGTTCATCTCTAGTTCCCAAGGGAAGGCTCAAGGAATACCTGGTTTCTTTAAGCATAGTAACTAAAACACTAAAGTTTCTGTAAAGTCAGATTAAATTAGGGGCCTGTGATTTGTTCAAAACACAGCCTAATTATCTGTAGTAAGCTCACTGACAAAAATGACGACAGGCGAAGAGTTGCTCAATTTCTTTTTTATATTGAATTTTTTTCTCCCTGCTATGCTATGAAGATGTATGTAATACCCTTGTAATATAATTATTATCAATAAAAATAGTGCTTGTTTTTATTGATAATAATTATATTTATCTATGGGTTGCAAAGTAATCTTATAATGTATTTATACATTGCATAATGATTAAGTAAATGTAATTAATATTTCTACCTCCTTAAATATTTACTATTTCTTTGTGTTAGAAAGTTTCAAACTCTTCTCACAGTTTAAAATATATATATACATATAGATAGATAGATAGATATGTATATAAAATAAATGCTTGAGAACTATATTCACCCTGCTGTGTGATGGAACATTATAACTTATTTCTACTCTGTAATTGGTATTTTGCTACTTTTTATGCAGTCTTTATCTATGCCTCCTCTTCCATACTTTTTCTAACTGCTAGTGAGCACTATTCAAATTTCTATTTCTATGAAGTCAGCTTTTCTCCTTATAGGAGTAAAACTGTATTACATTTGTGTTTCTGTGTCTGAATTATTATAACTCAGTAAACTCCAATTCCTTCCGGGTTTCTAATAAATGATATAATATCATAATTCTTCTTATTATTCATTAAAGACTCTTGATTGGAAAAGTGCTCCATTGTGAGTATACGCTGCATTTTCAAATTCCATTCTTATGTCAATGCACTCCAGTTAATTCTATTTCTTGGGTACTGTGAGTGGTGTTGCAATAAACATGGAAGTACAGCTACTTGTTGATATATTGATTTCACTTCCTTTGGACATATACTGAAATCAGTGGCATTTTTATGTATCAACAATACATTTGCTGAAAAAGAAATAAAAAAGCAATTCCATTCATGATAGCTACAAAGGACAAACAAAGTCTAGGGGTAACTTTAACCAAGAAAGTAAATGATCCATGCATTGAAAATTACAAAGCACTGATGAAAGTAAGCGAATAGGACATGTGAACTGTGAAAAGCCATCCTAACTTTATGAATTGGAAGCACGGATATTGTTAAAAAATTTATATAACTGAAAACAATTTGCAATTTCATATATATATATATATATATATATTATATATATATATATGGCTTTTTTTTCTGATAATGAGAAAAACATCTTAAATTTATGTGGAACTAAAGATATCTCCAAGTACTCAAAATACATTTGAGGAAAAGAAATACTAGGAGATGTTATAAAACTTGACCTCAAACAATACTATATAGTCCTGTAAAAATTAGAGTGATACATGAATACAGTAAGACATATAGACTAATGGAACAGATTAGAGAAGCCAGGAATAAGTTTGTGATTCTATGATCAACTGATTTTCAACAAAGTCACCTAAAACATGCATTGCAGTTCCTGTATATAAGACGGAGGAAAAATACCCCAAGCAGAAAAATTTGCTGGGGTTGTTTTTCTTGCTATTCACTCAAAATAAACAGAATGAAACAGTGTTTCATTTTGACAAAGCTCTCAACATCCCTAACAGTGAATTAATTCTTCATTCTTATTTACTGTAAAAGAAAAGGCAGTGTACCGCTCAGCTGAGGAGTAGGGGAAACAACATCTCTTAACAGTCATACTCTGTACTTGTAGCCAATGGGACACTGGATGTCACTTAGGCCTTCCAAGGAACATGCTCTAGGGTATGACTGGCACTGCCAGACTGGTCATGCAAATTAGCTTCCTATACAAATATATGTGATAACTTCTTCTTAGGGCTATAGAAGCACTTAAAATACATTTTATTCCACTTCCTGATGTTGGCAGTAGATTAAAGTTAGAAAAATCCATACTGAAATAGAACAGCATTTCCATTCATAGCAGTAATACTTTGTGCTATGTTGTAAGCTTTGTGTCCACTGCTCTTCTCTTATCCCCCACTAAGCAAAGGCGTATGCATGCTAGGCTTGCAATGGTAGATCGGCTATAGAGAGAGAGAGTTCACATTACATTGGCATCACATAAATTCCTGAGTAGGCCAGGCGAAGACCAGATAGTCCCAGTGGTATTTATCTCCTTTAAGCCAACTGAAAGCCATCTTTGATTTCCCAGCATGCAGAACACGAGTGTTTTTGTTGAATCTAAAATGATGTACTGAGGGGCCGGGAAGATGGCTCTGTGGAATATACACTTCCCTGCCAAGCGCAATGGTCTGAGTTAAATTCCTGGTTCTGCCAAAAAAATAAAATAAAATAGTGCACTAAAATGTAAGAAAAAGAGAAATCTTTAGGATATCTTATTACTTGTCCCTTTCTTTCCACTTTAAGGAGATGTTTATTGACATTATGTGATGGAAATGTGATTGGATGTTATATAGACATAACTGTATTTTCTTAGAAGATAAATTTAAGGTCAGATATCAGTTAGCTAACAACAGTGGATTTAATTTCAGGTAGCAAGAAAGCTGCTAAGGTTTAGAGCAAAAACGATTGTGATCTTGGACTTTTGTAATGGAGGCTAAAGCAGCTAAACAAACAAAAGCATCAAGGAAAGAGAAAGAACTCTTGTGAGTACAAAGCCTGGATCAAAGAGAACAAGGAAAATGGATGGGCCTTGATTATTAATTGTATGCAGGTCTTCCTGAGGTTTCATTTGGGATTTATAAAAGGGTTTTCTCTAAATCACTTTTGCTCCAATATTTTCCATTTAAAAAGACTAATAAATATTTACATTTATGTATATACATACATGGATATTGTATGTGTAGTTCAAAATACTTTTCTTGAATAGATGTAATTCTTCCTTCCTTCCTTCCTTCCTTCCTTCCTTCCTTCCTTCCTTCCTTCCTTCCTTCCTTCCTTTTTTCCTTTGCACAGAGACTTAGTACTCAGCTCAGACTCACACTGAGCCTCCTGTCACAGCCTCCCCCCAGTGTGGGGGTTAGAAGTATGTGCCACCATGGCTGGCCCAGTACACCTATCGTTCCAGAACTAGCATGGCATGAGATACTGAGGATCAAAGTCAGGACCTAGTGCTTGCCAGGCCAGCATTTGGACAACAGAGCTATCTCCCCAGCCCTGGATATAATTTGAATAACACAAAACAGTTATTGATTAAAAGTATATTTTCCATACAGAAGAGCAACCATTTCAAGCCAAATGCTAAATAAGCACAGATAAATCAGAAAACAACCGTTTCCCTTGATTGGAGTTTGGAGGAAAATGTGGTTCTTCAACAGACTATGAGACTTGAGACTTCAGCATGCTGAAGTAAGGATGCAGACAACTGGCTCCATCGGTTGTATGGAACAAGAGGGCTGGAGATGCATTGTGTTGATGCAGCAAACAGGTGATAAGCAAGCTTATGCCTGTGGGGAAATGTCCCTCCATCAGTCTACTCTGGCCTGGCTGCTACAGCATTTAAGGTAGCAGATGTTATCTGGAAGATAACATCCTTTGGATGGTCATGGGCACGTTAGCTCACATTCCTTTTATCAGTACCATGAAAGAGAGACTGGCTTAAAGCTATGCAGATGCGGATGAGCATCAATAGGTTATGGCTGAAACTTAAAGAGAGAGAAAATCAGGGAGCGTGGGTAGTATCTGCATACTATACAAAACCCCAAGAGGAGAAAGACTGGATGTAGGAGGATGGGCTGGGGCCATTTGTAGTCTAACTTTTATAACTAAATGTTGTTGACAAATACCCAGAAGTGATGATCTTGAAAACACAGTCCCAGGAGAATAGTAGTCATTCGTGTTCTTTTCCCATGACTGGAGGCTGGAATAATCTAAACATTGAAGGGGAAGGATGGAGAGAAAGCAAATATATTTTTGGGGTACAAATTTCTTCTTTTACTATTTGTGTGGTGGACAGAGGGTAAAGATATGTTTAATATTAGAGATGATCCAATTCCTCCAATGAGTGTCAGGTGTGAAACATGTGGTATTCTTGTGATAAGAATCACAGTTATCAAGGGATATGCATAAAGAGTCATCCCCCAAATTTGTGGTTTCGCCCCATATGTACTCCTACCCACTGCAGGGTTCATTGCCCCACTGGCTCGCAGATGCTATCCTAGAAAGGCAAGACCGATCCCCTTCCCAGAAATGCGGATCACACTGCAGGAGCATGCTGACAGCGCAGGACAGGTGCCTTGTTCCCTCTCCCCTCTTCCGTGAAGAATGGCCTTCCCTTTCACTGTTTGCTCCTTCACAAAGATAGATAGCTGAGTCCAGAGAACAGAAATGGGAAGGGTTGTTACCCTTAGAAAATAAAACAAGAGTGTGCCCAGCTAAATTTGAATATAAGATAAATAATTACACTTTATAAATATATCCTATGCAGTATTTGGGACACAATTTATGCTAAAATTATTTATTGTTCATCTGCAATTCAAATTTAACTTGATATCTTCTATTTTATCTGACTACCCTTTCTATGGCAGAAAAAAAAGAGCATAGGCCTTTGTGTTTCATAGAACAAGAACTGAAATTCCACCTTGGCTACCAACAGATATGGAACTTTAGAGAAATTGCTTACTGAGTTCATTCCCTCCCTTTAAGAACAACAACAACAACAACAACAAAAATCTATCACTGGGATTAGGAGTGTATTAAATAAGTTAACACATGACAAAATAGCTTTGAACTGAAGTGTTTCAGTAAATGATGGCTGTGCTTGGGACACAGCAGCATTCTGAAGGTCCCATCAACACTGGTAATAGCTCACTGTTGATACATTCTCTTATCTTTGAAAAGTTTTCACTCTCTAGATGCATGACCAGTATTTAATTTTCCTGTAAATTTCACTGTGTCTTTAATTTATAACACATCCTGGGGTGTTTTTATACAAAATGTTTCATCATCTAACCGAACGCTGCCACAGTTGAAACCCCTCTGAAAATTCATTCTCCTAAAAAGGTTGCTTTAGCATCTGGTTTGATTTCCATAGCTGTGCAATAACGACCAATGTCCAATCTTCCTTTATGTCTCTTTGGTACAAGTAAATTCTGTAGCATTGCAACTCTCTGCCAACAAGTTTGCTGCCTCTGTTTATATTTCTGCCTCCATGTTTCTTTCTTTCTGTTGCCTATCTGTCCTTCCAGTCTCATACATGAATGCATATGGGCACTCTTACAAAGTCGTATGCCCTTGCCTGGGAGAAACAAAGAGCCTATGTGTCTGTCTCAAAGAGAACAGGAGTAGGTATTCCAGAGATGTTTTAAAAATGTATTTTCTATTTAGAGAAGAAGGGGAAGAAAAAAGGAAGAGAGATAACCCCCATGAAAGTCAAACTATCTATTTATTTACTTATGTGTTTGGGGTTGCATTTTGCATTAATCGCCACCACACATAAGAGCCCTGCAATTTATTATTGGTGATAAGTGTAGACAGTAGCTATTATTTTCTCTCCCTGTTCTAGAATGTGGCATAGTGGGACACTTAGATTTATGGAACATGCATTATTCAAAACTCTAGTTCTGGGATGGCTCAGCAGGAAGAATCCCAGCTATTTCCATGAGTTTTTTTTTTTTTTTTAATTCCTCCTTACTGAATTTCTCCAGTTCCTTATCATAGTGCTAGAAATCACTCAAAAATTAAAACTGAGAGACTTTATCATGGAAATCAATATCTATCCCAAAGGGGGATGAGTAAGTATTCCCTATTGTACAGATCGACAGAGGAGCCCTGGAGGAAGCAAGAGGATTTTCACTGAGAGCAACGTGATGCACATCTTATTTTCTAGCAGATTCTCTAGGTGTTAAAAACCCAACTTGTATTTTTTCTTCTAAACATGAGTGTGACTGTTCAACAAATTATTCATCATTAATAACTTTAAGATATTTTATCTAATTTTTGGTGTCATACATGCACAAGATATTTGAAAGCAAAGGGGGACCTGAGAAAGGTATACAATACGAAATCAAGGAATGTAAAATATATCCATCTGTGTATATGAGCACTAATAGAAGTAAAATGATTGAATTTGCATAGCTAATCCATTTGGAACTGTTTTGAGTCCAGTATTTAAATTTATACTGGTAGTAATCATGATTGCAGGTGGGTGATTTTGAAAGAGGCTCTAAATGTGAATTGAGCATAATTAAAAGATATTTGACTTGTTTCACATGAAAAATATCTACCTGAGAATGGGTTTGGTGACTAATAAGAGAAGCATAATTTTAAACAAGGATGAGTTAGAATAAGTGCCAAATGAGAGAAGTCTTGAAATGACATTTTCATGTCATGGTAACCTAAAAAGAATCAATAGTATAATGTAATTCTCGGCTATAAACAACACAGGAGAGACAGGTAATCTGGGACTGTGTTAGTAGCCTAAGCTCGAGGCAGTTGGTCTATAATTCTACTTCCATTTGACAATTATTTCTTTAGCTTTAAAAAGGCTAGTTCTCTGCCTCAATTTCTTCAGATTTGTGAGACTATGAATTACTTAAGGGCAGGAGCCATATTTCACAATTCTCCGCTCCTAAACGCCTAGCGTTGAGCTCTTATCTGTACTCAGCTATGTTTGTGCATTACAGGCATTTAGAGACCCCTACTCTGACTCAGCCACCATGCTATATATATATTTTGTAAAATTTTATAACACTGAGCACCATAGTGAATTTCATAATACCTAAGCAGTGTTTATTGATATTGTCATTTTAGAGTTCCTAAAAAAGATGAGGTGAAGTTTGGTTGTTCAATAAGAAATTTGTTTCTTATTTCTTTCAATGGAGAAGGCCAATATTTTAAATTCCATGTTATTTTCTTTTTTTTAATTTTTTTTTTGTCTTTTTGAGACAGGGTCTCACTATGCAGTTCAGGCTGGCCTTAAGCTCATTTTGTAGCTCAGGCTGGTCTCCAACTCACAACAATCCTCTTGCCTCAGCCTCCCGAGTGCTGGGATTACAGGCCTGCGCCACCATGTTATTTTCTAACTATATTTACAGGCCCGGCTTTCCATGTTATTTTCTAACTATATTTAATTGTATTTATTGTAAGTCTGCTTATTAAAGCATATAAGCCAAGGTGCAAACTTTTTATTAACTTGTCTTAATAAATTCCAAATTGATGTTTAGACATAGCTGGTATCCTCTGCTCTTCATGGTTATCATCTTTTATTTGTTACCACTACCAATAAATAAATATCCAATATGCATTCTGATTTCTCATAATAAATCCTGTCAAACTGTCCCAAGGATGTTTCACTTACAGTAATCAGAGTCCTAATAATCAGAGGATCTCTATTTACATGAGCTGTAATGTCCATAGTATTCAATCCATTTTCAGCTTCTGCCAACTGGTAGAAGTGACAAAAAAGGCTTTCGTTTATTATCTCATATTTTAAATATATCATAAATACCCTTATTATAGACTCAGTAGCAAATACCATATGCTGAAGATGTGTTGGAGTAAGGTACAGTTGGCTTTCTTAGTCCAAACAAGAGCTAATGCTCTTGGACAATCAGAATTGAAAATCACTGCTATACTTCTACAACTAAAATTCTTTCGCAGGTCTATGACAACTCCCTTTGTACTTATTCGTTCTTCTTTTGGATCTTCCAGATTTCTATTCCTTCAGAAATGGACTAGATGAGCATCAAACAGTTGTGCAGTATGATTCTGTAATTCCATCAACAACTGGCTGACTAGGGGCAGGAGGGATTAACAAGAAATCACATGGTTTATGCCAAGGATACTTGTTGGGCTCCTGGGGGCAGCTTTGGCAGCCCTTGGAAGAGTGCCTAGCTCACAGAACTTTCACTCTACATTAACAGCCACTAGCGCTACTGGCGTGCTTGCTGACTGCAGCCTCCAATCAATTCTATGACTCTTAATAGTTAAACTGATATACCAAATTTTTTATAGGAAGCTATCTCAGATTAAATGATTAAGTGACCTGAATAAATTCGGGCCTTCCTAAACTTGGCCATTCAAGTCTTTCTTCAAAGTCATACACTTGAACTTGTGAATTAAACATCACATTAAAGAAGTAGGTCATGAAAACATTGTTTTTAAGAAAAGTGTTTTTCTTTAATATTTTAAAATTTTCCAAGCACAGTCTTCCTTAGAGAGGCAATCTTTGTAACTTGTTGAAAGCCCAAAGTATAAAAAGCCTTATTAGATATTTTAAATAATTCCACTTGGAGAGAAGTTTAAGCAACTAGCATTGCACAGAACACTGTAGCAACCAAACTATAACACTGAAATACTGAAGAGGAAAATTTGTGACCTCTCTTTAGAGTGTTGAGTCTTTCATTGCTCCCTCAGTTTATATTTGCTTTCTTTTTTTAAAAGCAAAGCTTGTCAATGCCTGGATTTATGGTATGCAAATGTTGTAGTATATCATTCATTTACTTTATACTTATTGGTCATGAATATGGATGGCATTTACTCCTGTAATTGAAACATAGTCAAGTAATGTACACCTGAATTTAATTAGAGCCTTAAAATAGGTTTTCCACTGAGATCTCACAAAGTAACTCCGTGTTATTTTACTCTTATTCTCATGCTGAGTAACAACACTGCAGCTCTTGGTCCCGCACTGTCCATTTCTCATTCTGTTACAAACAGACACTCCTAGAGGCTTACATCACATCATGTGTCATTTTTGAAAACCATCCATTCTACTTCCAAGTGCACAAAACAGTCAAAAGCTATGGGTGCGCCATCCTTGTGCATTGGTACTTATCACTTTGTGGCTTGCTTTTCTGTGGTTGTAGAAAACAGATGTCTGTGCAGTTCAGGTGAGCGTTTCTGTGTCTTCCAGGGTGGGTAACATGCAGAAGATACTTAAGATGGGTTTGTGTATATGTTAACAATCCAGGGAATACAATCCAGGAGGAAAAGCTTTCATAACCTCATTTTTTATTTATAGCTTAAAAACCAGGAGCTGTGCATAGAGGTAGAATATAATTATTGCCTTTAATTATGACTATGAGAGCAGTGTATGCTAAATACCTCTAACCCCCTCTTAGATAAACATCTGATTAGTGCTTGCTTATGATTTTTATCTAACCTTTTATCCATCTTACTCTTCCAGAGTAATAAGCTGGAATATTTACTTACATTCGCTAGTTCAAAGTCAAACTCCTCCAAGCTGCAGGAGAAGTCCTCCATTTGGTTTTAATGGAATTTCATGCCAAGATCAACTTCATCAGAACCATAACTTTGCATTGAGTTAGGACCCACATTTCTCAGCAGCTGCATCTCAATGAGGAAAGAGTTTTGACCTCATGCTGTATGCATCCTACTGTCTATACCTATTTTCATGGCAATTTTGATCCCAGGACTGTATTATAGTTCTTTAAAAATAAGATGTACTATTTCTAGTAAGTAAAGTGATTTTATTTGAAGTAAAATTATGACCTAATTTTATTTCCAGAGCCCCTTCCTAGTGAAGACCAGTTTATCGTTCATCCTACAGAAACTAATCACTAATCCGTGCTTTTTAGAGATTAATAAGGTCAGTGTCTAATGTCCCTTTCTGGCTGTACCCGTGTGGCTTGCATTCAATAAATCATTCACACTGTCAATTTGGATTTGTTTTTAAACCAAAGGTGAGTGAACATGATCAAGTAGAAGTCATTTATCATATACTTTGTTTTTCTCTGTATGTAGAATCTACAGAGCTTTTGGGTTCCATCTATATTTTAATGTACATTGAAGAATATAGGGTAACCTATAAACCAGAATTCTTATAGTTTACCCCATCTTCCAAATTTAATTACAGATAAACAGGGTATTATAGACGTAGAAGTGTAAATCTTCTGTACATTGTCAACCCAATGTATATGGACTACTTTGTTCTCTAACTTTACTTACTGTTTAGTTGATTGGCACTGCTATATCAAAACACCAGTCTAGGTACTTTATAAATAATTAAAATTAATTTTCACTGTTCTTGAGACTAGAGTGTCAAAAGTCACAACATTAGAATTAAGTAATATCTTTTATTAAACAAACTTGCTTAGTATTAACCTCAAACATTTTCTTAGATGTTGCCTTTTCAGTGCTGAGTTCTTCTTATGGAAAATACTTCTTATGATTCTTAAGATTATCCCACTTATGAAGTATGTATTTACGTCTTATAAGTATGATACATCAAAACAGAATACCAGACAGTGAAAGGGAATGTTTTGGGGTTCTATTTTTTTCTCATGAAGATCTGCCCCCATTCAATCCCTCACTCTCTCTCTGAATGAAACAATTCTGTCTTGCTCCTGTGAGACTGAGGGTTGTCATCATCATTGCAGCCCTTGCATAATTGCACATAAAACATGTCCAATTTGCCAGGCGAAACGTGGAGAGCTGACACTCTGACATATTTAACGTGTGTGTTCCCGTCAGTCCTCCAAACCCCACAGCTCCTTTCAGAATAGCTACTGAGTAACCAAAGAGTACTGAGTCAGAATTAGGTAGGATGAAGGAACGGAGATCTGGGGACAAGGAGTCTGGTTCACAGGTAGGCTGTAGATTTCAGGGGACTGCACAGCACACCTGGGAAAAGGGTGCTATTTTCAGTTGTAAAGGATTACACAAAAATTTGGATTAAAAATCATACAAATTTTCAGACATAGCTAGTACTTGTCATGAAACATTATGAGAAGAGAGTAGTGGTAAGAAACCAATATTTAATTCTCACAGTGATCTAAATAAAAAGCAGAGTACATATATAAGTCTCAGAACAAATTGTTTTAGTTCAGTTTAACATGTGATCCATTTTATAGGTTATTATTCTGCGTTCAAACTGTTAGTGGATATCCAAGTTCACACAAATAAAATTAGAAAAAAACAGTATATTCTTGATTCTAACATCCATGAGTATTTTCATAGCACTGGCTTCTTGGAAATTTTGTGAATAATAACGTATGCTAACATTCAAGGTATAATTTAAGTTTCCAGGGATGACACAAGTGGAAAATCATAAATTTATACATTTAAGTTGATTTTAGGGTCCCAGAAGATGCAGCTACAGTTCCATTCTTCCAATATCAGCCTTACAGTGGAAGATCTTTTCCGTAAGTCATGATGGAGGGGAAAGTAAATGATTGAGCAATGGATAGGAAAATAATTTGGGTCATTTGACCTTGTATTGAAAGTTCTCACCTTGAAGTTGTCCCAAGTCTGCCTCAATAATGAGGGCTGTCATGAGGGGGTCTGATAAAGATTGAATGTCTCTCACTGACAACAGTAACATTACATCATTGGTAAGAATGTTCCACAAGGGGCTGGTAATCTCCCCTGAGATCATGCATGACTTATTCACACAATGGCAGCGGCTTCCACTCACAATAACTTCTGAAGACAGTAGAATATGGGCTGGCAAAGCATTTCCACTGGATCAGCAAAGACATCTTTGTCCAGCTGAGAAACTGATGAAATAACACTACTTGAATCTTTTCTTTTTGAGTGTCAAAAAGTGAAAGGATGAAAGATAAAAGTAAGATTTAGTGACATCACGTACTTTTATATGAAATACAGAATCTGGTGATCTTCTATACATTGGGAAATAAAGTAGCCTTTTGTGAAAAAGGAAGATTAAGATAATCTGATATTATAGATAATCTAATAATAAAGATAATCTGACTGAGCAATTGCTCATTTACATCTCAATCCATGTGTGGTATCTTTTAAGCATAAGCACTCCCACCTTTTGTTTTGATGAAGTTCAAGAGTGCTCAGCAAGTGGCCAGGGAGATGGTTCAGTAGAATAATTGCTTCCCTAGCAAGTGCAAGGGCCTGAGTTCAATCCCCAGTTCTGCCAAAATTTAAAAAAAAAAAAAGAAGTGCTAAGAAAGGGATATATTTTTTAACTGTGGAAAATAAGAAAGACAATAACTTCGCTTTATTTAGTTAGTCAAGATAGATCAAAACAACTAAGGTTTAATAGGAATGTGGACTTTTTTCATTTTGGGTGGAAATATAAATTAATGACTGAAGTTCTGAATAGTTCTGAAAACTATTGAAGTATATTTATCCAATTGTCCTACTAATCAGTTTGAAACTGCCTCATTGCTAATTGTTTCTCAATAAGATTAATAAAAAATAAAAGCAAAAAAATATAAAATATGTTTTCTCTTTAATTTTATTTTAAGAGTCTCATGCTCTACCGACTGAGCTAGCCGGGCGACACTTTAATTTTATTTTAAAGAATAAAAACAAATAGCATAAAGACAGAAACAGAGTAATAAGCAACAGAAAAAATGGTACAGAATTTCAAAACAAGAATAAAAATTTAATGATAGTTGTTGTAATACATATTTTTATCATCAATCTGTTGTTCAGATTAATAGATATAGGTAGCATAATTGGTTAAATATTAATGCTTACTTTCAATAAGTCTTAATTTTTTCTTATCCTTTTTACTTATAGATTTTGAATTAATTTATTTTATTTATTAAGAGCAGAATATTTACTGGGGGACAGAAAACTCCAGACCTAGAGAGAGACAGAAGGGGGACTCAAGCAGGTTGCCTTTTTAAAAGTTATTTTAAAGAGAGTATACCAATTGATAAGATATGAAAATGGTATACACTAAGAACAAGATGAGAAGTATTTAGCCATGGTGTTTGTACTGCA
>PVKA01024893.1:0-33636 GCA_004027165.1 Ctenomys sociabilis
TTGGGAATTTGATCCTCTGGCCTGCTGGCCCCACCCCTGGGGTGCACTGAGATGGCTATTGAGACTGGGCATGGTGGTGCATGCCTGTAATCCCAGCACTTGAGAAGCTGTAAACAGGAGGATCACTACAAGGCCAATCTATGCAGTGAGACCCTGTAGACCCTGTCCTAAAATACAAAGAGGGGGGAGAGAGGAGGAGGAGAGAGAGAGAGAGAGAGAGAGAGAGAGAGAGAGAGAGAGAGAGAGAGATCATTAGAAGCTATTCCATCATCACAAATTCTTACATCATCAATAATGCTAAACTGGAAAAATAGACTAAGTATTCTATCTCAACACCTTAAAAATTGAAGTCATACACATCTACCTGCTGGGAAGTCAAGCACTACCAGGCATTTCAGAAAAGTAATGTTTACTCATTTGCCAAATGATAAGCATCTAACCTCAAAGACTAGGAAATAGGGAGATAGATCTTCTCAAATGGGAAGGGATCAAGAGAATGGAAGGGGATGAAAAAATTAAAATATATAATGTATATGCACCAACTCCCACAAGGAATGTGATCATATTGTACTGTAAACATGCTCTAATAAAAAATAAAAACTAATAAAGAAAAATTAAGTGGTTTTTTAATCTAAGCTTGATGCTAACAGCATGATCAAAAAAAAAAAGCAGAGTATAAAGTTTTCTTTTTCCTATACATTATATTTGAAATAGTTTTATTTAGTTCTATCTCCAGTAAAAACAAACAAACAAACAAAAAAACACAGTCAAGCTATTCATCCTTCCTGGGTCCACTCTGATTCTTTTTCAAGGAAACTTGCCACCCCTTTCAGGAGCTGACTCTGCACATAATTCACCTTTGCCCCACTGCCAGAGGCAGGACTATCTGTCTAATCCTGCAAGAAACCTAAGGTCAGAGCTGCCTGCCAAATACTGCTGGCTGCTTCCCAAGGCTTACAGCAGGGTGTTGGGTCCTCTGGGGACAGTCCTCTAGAGAATCAGAAACTGAGCCCAGATTTATATAAATGTAAAGCTGCTGCTGGGACTTGAAAGAAACCCAATTATTAAAAGGACACACAAGAGACAGTGTGTCCTGGAGCAAAGGGCACTGAACAAAGTGTCCGTGGCCAAGCTCTGGACCTCTGTTTTTCCCCTTGGTATAAAGAAACCATCAGGTCAATCTTTTACATTACTTTCAGTTTTCATTTCTTCTATTCATATAAGTTTCCATACATAAAAGACAATGGTTAGCCAACCTAAGACCATGAATATCAACAATAATAATTATTGGGAGGGAACCAAGATGAAGGAAGAGGGAGAAAGGGCCAGGGAAGTGAAAGTGAAAAGAACTGTGTTACATACAATCATGGTGAAGAGCAAACATGTACTGACAAAAATAAGGCCTCATGCACTGGAAATTTTATTTTCTGAACTTACAGCATTTCTTTGTTTTTCTTTTTGGCTGTCCTTCCTATATTGGAGGAGGTATTGTGGCTTGAACTATGTGTCCTCAAAAGTTCATACACTGAAGCCCTAACCCACAGTACCTCAGGATGGAATCTGATTTGTAAATAGGGTCTCAATCAGTTGAGACTATACTAGACTAGGATGAGCCCTAACCCAGTATGCCTGGCATCCTTAGAACGGAAAAATTTAGCCAGACATTGTGGTACATGACTGTAATCCCAGTACTCTAGGAGACTGGGAAATATTACAGCTGTGTGAATAAACAGCTTAGTGAGACCTGTATCAAAATTTTTAAAGTGGGGAAGGGGCTAAGAATGCAACTCAGGTGATGGCCCTGGGTTCCATCCCCTGCATCATAAAAAGGGGGCAAGGAGGATTTTAACAGACAGGCATACAGACAGAGGGCTTTGTGCAGACCAGAGCCAAGGAAGGACCAGAAACAGGTCCTTCCTACTACCTTAAGGGCCCTGCCAGCATCTCCAGCTCAGAATCCTGGTCTCCAGAACCAGAAGAGAATAAATAAAGGCCTCTTGTCAAAGTCACAGATTTTTAGTACTTTGTCACAGCAGCTTTTGCAAATTAATATGAGAAATAATACCCAGCACCCCACTTTTCCAGAATTTGCTGTGGTTGGGGCCAGAACTTGGGCCCTATAAGTTACTGATCAAATGCTGGCAACAATGGGCAATTCAGAGAATTGGAATTGCACAAAGCCACCCAGAGAACATAGGTGGACCAGCAGCTACCCACATGCAGCTTCTACAGGCAATGATAATGGACTGCAGTAGCCACCAGCAAAAATGCTCAGAAGCATCTTTAGTGCCAACAGCAAGGGCTTCTGTGTGCCTGCAGACTAGTTCTACACTGGGCTCTGAGGATGCTCTGAGAATAGACATATGGAGCTTCCACAAGCCACCAGGACTTCCTCAAAACCTGTCTTTGTGTGTCAACAGAGAAAGCTTCTGGAACTTTCCTAGAATAGTCTATGACTCACAGTAGTTCTTAGGGTTCATTGGGATAGAATAAGCCCTAAACTGATGCAAGTGGTATCACATCCATTACACACATTTCTAAGATGACATCAATTTAATATACATACATTTTTGTGATTATAAAAATAATCATGACCAATATTTAAGAAGAACAACCTTTGTCACAGTTGTCTGGTTATTACTGCCACACTCTGAACCTTGGGGCAGGTCTTTCTAGTATCTTGACTTTCATACATGGAAAAACCCTAGCTTGGAGATAAGCAACCAACAGGTGGCAAAGGCAGGAGTTTTAGACTGTAGGCATTCTCACTGCAATAGATGAACAACACTCTCTAGAGAAATACTGAAAGGCATTGAAAAGATACGCACTAGGAAGGAAGAATTCAAAGTTTCTGATTTTGACCTAGTTATACAATAATATTTTAAATTTGCTTGGATGTTCATTTGTTCAGACAAAGTTACATGAGTCCTTTAAAAGAACTGGACCAAGAGCCCTCTGCTTTTCTGGTAATGATCCAAAGGAGATTGACAGAAAGAGCTAACTAATTTAGTCTACAAATTATTCTGGAAAGAGTAAAGCCGGGACTTAATTTGTTTAAGAAATTGTGTTGTGTTAGCTTGCCTTATAAAACCAAACTCATTTTTAAAAGTGTTAGCCATCACAAATCCTGAAGCACTTTGTAAAGTTTCTGTTTGACAAATGATAACAGGTGGGAGAATAAATATATGCAGTGAAAAGAGCTAAAATATCTGCTCAAAAATTATGATAACTGAAAAAACTATCAGAACAAATGGCCACCCTCAAGTTTGGCAGAGACGTTTTCATCAGCAACAAAACACTGTGTTTTGAAAAATGTTGGGAGAAGCCTAGGCAGTCAGTGCCAATTGCAAGGTTTCAGTTGGAACCTCCAAAGTTGGAATGAAGCTGGTGAGGTAGAAGTGCCCTCTCAGGCTCAGGAAGGACCCCTCCCTTGAAGCCAGGAGATTCCCTGCAGGCTTACCCCAAAACAGATCAAGTTCTGTTGATCCCTCATCTTGCACACTGAACTTGGAATGGAGCTATCAGAGCTTATCCTTGGCCTGTTCCACGTGGGCACGGGCTTTCTCACAAGGTCCAAGGGCCACCCTCATTACCCTGCCTGACCTCTGATGGTCATCAACGGAAGTGTCTGATTCTCCTGATATCTAAAAAGTTCTCACAGATCTTCTAGATAAGTTATCATTTAGTTCTAACTACTTCTCCTATCCTCTCCCCAGCCTCTAGGCTTAGAAAGTGAAGAATCCAAAGCTCATGGAGGCAAAGGCTTTATAGGATTTCAGGTTAAAAAGATGCTCAGAGAAACTGTTTAATCAAATCCACTAAAGTTAAACATAGACTATTCAGTGACCCAGTAATTCTATAGCAGAGTATATATACATGTGCATATCTCTCCAGAAGGCCTGGCCTTATAATAGGCAAAAATTGGACAAAACTCAAATACAGATCAGTAGCCCAAAAAGTAATATGTAAAGATCCTGTCGTTTACCACATAGAAATGAAAAAACATACCACTTTTATTTTTAACAATATGGCTAGACATGATATTATTGAAGGAAATAAGATAAACACTAAATATATACTTCATAATGCCATTAAATTCAAGAACTCAAAACACAAATATGTTATGAAAGAGGTGAATGGGGATTACCTCTGGGTGAGAAGGCATATTGGGAGATAGGAGAGCCTGTTACCCTGATGTGGTTACATAGGTGTAGGCCTGGGTAAAAATTCAAAAGACATGTTTCTCTGTGTATGTTATTTTGTCATATTTACATTATTAATAGTTTATATATTTTTATTTATAGTATTATTTTTTGAAGTGCTAACTTTGAGGGATAGGTCTTCAGTATTGAAACAGTAAAGAATAAGGGAGATTCCAGTTAGAGAACTCAGGTCACCACCACATGGCCTCAGTACTCAGCATTCAAGACAGCATCAAACTCCAGACCATAACTGAAACACCTGCAGGTATACTATGACAATCACTGCCATGTGCTCTTTCCAGGTGCCCACTTCTATTGTTTTTTGGGGTTTGTTTTTTTTTTTTTTTTTTTTTTTTTTGGTAGAACCGGGCATTGAACTCAGGCCCTTATGCTTGCCAGGGAAGCGCTTATTCCACTGAGCCATCTCCCTGACCCCCTAGGTGCCCACTTCTAGACAAAGCATTTTATAAACATTACCTTGCTGAGTACAACTGTAAGAGTCCACAACTTCATAAGTACAGTAAAGTGACACACCTTGCACAACACTGCCAGTAAGAAGCAGTCATGTAGATCCACCCCAGAATGGAGAGATGGAATGGCATAAAGAGAGAAGGGGAGAAAACAGCACATTTTTCAAGTTCCTCTGCTCTGTGCTTTGTATTTCTTAGTAAAAGCTTAGTGAAATTTCAGGTTCAAACATACCAATCAAAGCAATTCATACCTAAAACGAAGACTTTTTTTTTTGTAGTACTAGGAATTGAATCCAGGACTTCAAACTCAGCTATACTTCAAGTCCTAGCTTTTTGCTTGTTTGGTTGGTCGGGTATTTTTTTGAACCAGAGTTTCACTAAGTTACTCAGACTTGCTTCAAACTTGCAACTCTCACTCATCACAGCCTCCCAAGTAGCTGTCACGACAGGTGCATACCAACCATGCCTGGATAAAGCAGAGAATATTTTAAAAGCACAAATTATGCGCTGTCTTCTGCTTTTTTTTAGCTAGTACTTTTCTTCCCTTTCCTCTGGAAAAGACCCCATACCACCCCAGCCAACACAAAGACAGTGGCTCAGCAGTGGTCTGTCAGTCGACCTGGGGACCATGAAGCTCCACAGCGGCAGGGACCAGGCCAACACATTGCATAAGGACCTGTACTGAGACCTACAAGCCCTCTGATCCTTGCCCTACATCATACTTTTTGTTTCCTTTTGTGAATGGTTCCAGTGTCTTCCAGTAAATCTGTTGTTATTAACACAATTCTTAACTATAGTTGAAGGAACTCAAGCTGAATCACTTTAAGTAAAAGAAAAGTTTGTTGGAAAAAATCTCAGGTACCCCACAAAATTCAAAGACTGCAGTTATGCAGCTGGCCTCCAGGATGGAACCATAGAGGAGGGAGCCCACTACATTAGCCTTGTAATGTTACCAGACTCCATGTGCCTGGCACCCTCTAAGCTATATCCCCAGCCCAGTGACAGGTTTTGTAAAAGAGGAAGATCACTGCCAAGAGGCAATGAGGTCTTAAATCTGCCTCCTTGATGATGGGGCTAGGGATACTTATAAGAAGTACAAGGGAATGCAATTAGAGGTTAACTAAGAGTAGGTGAAGTAGATTAGGTCTAGAAGGTTTATTCAGGTTTTTCCTTAGTTTCAGTGCCCTTGTCTTTGTTTATCCCTCATTCTTGAGGCCTTAGGGTGAAGACCGCTCTGGCTACATCCCACTAAATCAGGGTATATTTGGAAGTATTTGTGGGTTTTCTGGCCAGAAAATACTAAATTGAGTAAATCAGATAGAATTTCTTTTTTTTTCCCCTTTGCTTCTTGTCTAGCCAAGTTTCTCATTCTTTGAAGATGTTTACATAATTAAAAGCAACCTGATTATCAAGAACTACATAGGCAGGAAAGTTCTGAAAGACTATTGGACACTCAAATGCAAGAACCCTCCCTCACAATGTTCCAGCTTTACTTACTTCTTTGATGAGTCTGACACAAGCAGCAATTCCATTTTAATCACATTTGTTTTACATTTCACATATCTGATCCCTTGACTCCCAACCTTGGTTGGACATCTCTGGTCAATCATCCTGTAGTTGCTTTTTATTGCCCCAGGGTGGACCTGTCTCAATTGTTGGTGTGATCTGGTCCCACAGTAAAGTGACTAATGTTTGGTAGTCAATGTCAAAACCCTTTCAACCACATTTGAGCAAAAAAGAATGGTTCTCAGGACCTCTTTGTTCAGTATGTGATGGGTTTCATCTCAGAGCTCTAGGCTAGCATTTCTCCATTAGACAAAGTTTACAAAAAATAAAAATAAAAAACAAGAAGAATGAAACAAATCCATAATTGTCTTATTAAAAACATAAGCCTAATATGTATCTTTCAGACTTCTGCAGGCCCTCAAAAAAATCCTTAAGTTAGTTCTAGAGCAAAAAAATCCCAAATGTGGAAATAAAACCTAATCCTCTCATGCTTTCATATAGATCAATGCTCTAAGAAAACTGTTATTTAAATACTAGGATCAAACCAGTTTTTTACCGATATACTTGTAATGATGTTCATCCTCTAGAAAAACCTACAAATAATTTTCACCACATTGATCATATATCAAATCTTCCACAAGACCTATTTCTTCTCCAAAATTCCTTTCCCACTTGTCCAAACCCTTACTTCTGTTTATCCTTTCCCATAAACACATTCCCATTCTATAAATTCCTTTAAAGCACTGATTTTCTTCACAGTGATCTGAAATGTACATGGAAGTTTGAGGGTTTAAACAAAATTAGTCATCCATATGCACAAGATGGGTAAGGCAAGGATCCTGAGAATTTGCAGCATGTTTTTGAAACTAGCAGTTAAATGGTAGGATTCTCACCCTGACTAACTATATATGCTGATAATTGTGAACTAAGCAGCTGTAATGAAGTTAGCAATGTGTAATAGCAGAGTCATGCTTGGAATGCCCACCATTCTGGTCTTCTAAATACATACTGCTTGTCATGGCATACCCATTACTGCCATACTTTCTCCCATTTACAAAGTAAATGTTTGTTTAAAAAAATTTTTAAAGGGCAATAAATGAACAAAAGAGATAGGAAAAAGTCCCAGGACAGTCCTGCTACAATGCTGTATATGGTTAGATGTCTTAATTTTTGTGTAAAATTATGTAATTGCTTATTCATATTTTTTCAATTTTTTGCCTTCACATTCTTCAGGGGCTTAAAGTCCATCAATACTTGATGGAAAATAATATGCCCAAGATGTATGATATTCAGACAGATAGTTAGGTTAAACTCAACTGCATATGTTGTAGGGTAATAATAAGCTTCTTTTCTGGATGGTTAATAATCTAAGTTTGCAGACCAAAAATCAGAAAAAAGGAAGGGCTGCAAGGACAGCCAGCATTTCGGCCCTAGCTCTTCTAGGTCAGTGAGGACTCAGGACATAAGAGAACCTGTACTATAACATCATGTAACTCAGTGATGTCCCAAATCTTCTGATCAAGGAGATTATGGAGCCACAGAGGAATGTGACTGATAATGTAGAGTATGCCTAAGGAGAGTCATATGGGGAGAAAACATTCTCAAGAGAACAAATTGGTCAAGCAATGGCCGTGACTCATCCACATGGCTGACACTCACAAAGTATCTACAAATTGCAGTATAGGGTTTCAAGTTAAACCCTGAGGGGATTTCGCTAACCTTATCAGATACAAAAGTTACATTTCTTGTCATATAGGTCTTGCTTATCTTAGTCTTAACCATCCAGCAGAAAAGTATAAAAATGATGTATAAAAAGTAAAGCCACATTAATATGATGAGCTGTAAAAAGCTCAAATCAACAACTTCGGTTGTTGATTTACAGTTTTACAGCAAACCCACTATTATTATGGACCACTGGACTATATTAGGAGATTCTGCTGAATTCAAGTACCTACAAATTTAAATGATAATAGAATGCCCATCTCTGACAAAACTAACCAGAAAAGTGGAACAGAAATGAACAACTATTTTGTATCTGTATACTCAAAATAGTTAGGAGAGATATACAGTTCCATTTTCTTAACTCAATGAATAGAGAGGTTTATTATAATAGTGTTTGAGACAGGATATCATGTCTGTGTCTTGTACAATGAATAACCACTATGACAACAATATGCAATGTATTAATTCTTGAAAATGTGCCAGTAATTGGTTGTGAAACTGTCTCATTGATTTTTGTTTCTCAATAAAATTATTTAAAAAATAAATAAACAAAATTAGTCATCATCTTCAATTATCTCCTTGTGATTTTTGACAGTTTCTACATGGATATTTTATTGATCACAGACACGGAAATACGTCCTGCAAATGATCATCTACCTTCCCACCGAATTCTCTCAAACAACAGTGAGCAACTCAGCAATTTATGAGGTACCTATGCTTTTACTTGATTTGTAGCAGAAAATGCCCACCCCCCTCCTCATGCAGTATACTTCAGTTGCCTGGGAGGCCAAGTGACAGCTCTTATTACAATTCCAGTTTCTTAGACATGTGTCTTTTGAATGGCCAGTCTCTGTGATGCACAGCTAGCCACTACGATCCTTATTAAGAACCAGTGAAAGACAGCCAAACCTTTTACCTCTGTACCCCATCCCTTGACACCCCATAACAACTGCCCTCCTTGGGCCTTTGGGGCCTGATATTTTAGGAATAACCCCAATCAGCGCCTGTAGATGTAAAATAAATCTGCCTCCAAATCTTGGGTACCATTTCCATGTTTCTGTTGCCATAGTAGTTTCATTCCTCTTTTATCCATTGGCACATAGTATGCTTCCAAAGCAAAACAGAACAAACTTGTCTTTCATATCAATTAGCCTTCAAAGATATTACAGTAGTCATCCTACCTGTCATATCTTTTGTTTTGTTTTGTTTTTGATACAGGGTCTCATTACACAGTTCAGATTTGTAGTGATCCCCCTGTCTCAGCATCCCCAGCACTGGAATTACAAGCATGCATCACTAGCTCTCATTACACAGTCAGCACAGTGGTTGCTGGGGGTTCCAGGGCCAGCATGGCATGTGGTACCAGGAATCAAACTCAGGACCTTGCACTTGCCAGGCAGGTGCTTATGCCACTAAGCTATCTTCCCAGACCCATGTCATATCTTTTTATCAAGCTAAACTTTCACAATGCTCCTATTAAGACTTTTTAAAAGTCCCTTAATATTTGGAATATTTTACTTTAATCTGTGATCATCTCATTTGAAATTCCATATTGGAAATTTAAGTAAACCCATCATAAAATATATGGAAACTTCTTTATTATGAGATACACTGTGAACTTGCTTTGGAAACTACATTATATAACTGGCCACTACCTCTAAAACATTATGAAGTAAACTTTTCTCTAAGATGCAATACCTCACTCACAACAGAATGCTTTATTTCCATTTTCATTTTTCTTTAACATATTCATTTAAGTCATTAAATTATAGACTAGTAGAGAAATCTATTGTGAATGAGCTGACTGCCATTGCTGGTCAGAAATGATTCTTTGTGGTTTTCTGTTTTTTTCATTTTTATTAATTTTAATGAGAAAGAAATAGCAATGCGATAGTTTCAAAATGGGTTAGTAAGACAGTTACAATAATTAATACATTGCATTTTGTTGTCTTCATAGTAGTTGTTCAGAGTACAAGATGCAGACATGATCTCTGGTCTAACCAATATTAGTACAAATCTTCTCATTGAACTAAGAGAAAGTAGCTGTATATCTATTCTAACTATTTTGCAATACATATATTTTTTTCACTACAAAATAGTCCTTCATTTCCATCCCTTTTTTGTTTTGTCAGACATGAGAGTTCCACTGCTGTTAGAGAAGCTGTATTTGGAGAAGTCTTTAAAGGACCTTTTCACATTTGATGCCAGTTTGAATATTTAGGCACTTGAATTCAGAAAAATAACCCAATATAGTCCAATAGTTCATAATAGTAGTGGGTTAACAGCAGAACTGGCAATTGTCAGAAGTTGTTGACTTGAGCCTTTTACAGCTCAGCTTATGGCAGGGGCAGAACCATACACTTACATAAAACAAAATGTTTAAGGCAATGATCCAACAAATCTCCATCATGTTTTTGAAAATAGTAGTTAATGATTAGAATTCTCACCCTAACCAACTCTATATGCTGATATCTGTGAACTAAGCAACTACACTCTGAGTAGCAATGTGTAACACTAAAACCATAATTGAAATACCTGTCATTTTGGTCTTCTAAATGTGTACTGTTTCTATTGTCATACCAATTATTGCTATACTCTCTTTAAAGTAAATGTTTGTTAAAAAAAAAAAAGGGGTAATAAAAGAAAGCAAGAGACAAGAAAAAATGTCATAGGATTGTCCTGCTAAATGTTATTTATGATTGGATTTCTAAATTTCTGTGTAAAAATGTGTAATTTTTTTTCACATTCTATAGGGATTTAATGTTTAGAACATCCCTGGTTGCTGGAAAATACCAGTTCTATGTTATGTCTAAGGCCTTTAATATCAAACAGATAGTGATGTTAAGCTCAACTGCTTCTGCTACAGGGTAATATCATTAAGCTTCTCTTCTGGATGGTTAACTAAAGTTTGCAGACCAAAATTTAAAGAAAAAGAAGGACTACAAGGATAGCCAACATTTTGGCCCTAGCCCTTCTAGGTCAGTGAGGACTCAGGACATAAGAGAACCTGTGCTGTGACATCTTATAACTCAGTGGTGTCCCCAATTTTCTGTTCAAAAACATTATCGAGCCATAGAGGAAAGTGATTGATGACATAGAGTGTGCCTAAGGAGAGTCACCTAGGAAGAAAACATTCTCTCAGGCTTTCACAGAGAGAAAACTGGTCAAGCAATGGCTGTGACTCATCCATATGACTTGACACTGACAAAAGATCTACAAAGTGCTGCACATGGTTTCAGGGTAAATCCCGAGGGGATTTGACTGACCTTATCAGATACACAGGTTATACGGGTCTTGCTTTAACTTGGTCTTAACTATCCAGCAGAAAAGTATAACAATGAAGTATAAAAAGTAAAACCATAGGAAATGATTCTTTGTTGGCAAGCTTGAAAGGTCACAAGAGGACTTTTATGGATGCAACGTAAAGGAAATGTCCCATACAGTGAACATTTTATGTGAAAAAGAGGGGAGATAAGAATGGACATGGAAGGAGATGGGGAGATGGCTTAGTAGAATAAGCGCTTGCCTAGCAAGTGTAAGAGTCTGAGTTCAATCCTCAGTTCCGCCAAAAAGAAAAAGAAAAAAATGGATATGGAGTGCCAGCTGAATAGCTCAGCAGATTAAAGTGCTTGCTTAGGCTGATGCAGCAGGTACACCATGCCAGCCCCGCCCCTGGGGTACACTGAGATAGCAACTGAGACTAGGCATGGTGGAGTGAGCCTGTAATCCCAGCTTCTGGGAGACCAATCTACGTAGTGAGACCCGGTAGACCTTGTAAACACTGTACTAAGATACAAAGAAAACAAATGGATATGGACAACAATTCCCTCCACTGGAGGAAATATAATGAGCCATGAAAAGAGGCAAATCACATAAAATTACATTTGTTGCATTAAGTTACATTCTTCACCAAAGGCTGAATAAAAGGAAGGGAAAGCATCATGTCATTTTTCTTTGATACAGTAGTTGAGCATATTTGTCAAATACTGCATGATAACTGTAGGTATATGTATGCACTCTGTAATGATCAAATCAGAAAAATTAGCACCAAACCACTTCTGCTCAACATCCAATTTAAAAGTGAAGTACAGATCAATCTCCTCCTGACCAAAGTACACTTCAAAAAGATACAGAGATGCTGGCTTTCTAACAAAGCTTCAGACAATGGTCCATACTATCCTGCAGAAGACTTACAGTGAAAAGCACACTCTTGGGAACTGCTCTCTAATTAATAAAAAAATCAAAATATTTTCATTCCTGCTTTCTATTTCTCCTCACTAAACATCTCAGCCACAACTAATGAAACTAGGTAAAAGGACAAAAACTATTCTTCAAAGGTTATCTGTGTGGCATGAAAATCAAAATGCTTGTTACTTGTTAGTAAGATATTGTGGACCTTCTGATATAGGAGAAACCTAATTCCCAACCTGTTAGATGTCAAGTGTGCTGAGTTCATGGTCTCACAACATCAAAGAATGAACAAAGGTGGAAGTTAGAAGAGCTTTACTGGAATTATGGAGAGAAAAGTAGCTCCTGGATTTTCAGATGTCTTAAATGGGGTGGTCACTGAGGCCTTTCGTCAGAGTAATTTATACAGCAAGGTTACAGAATGGGTACAAGGATCAAACCACAATCAACCTATATAATTACAACATAGCTGCTTAGCCAATATTGAACCAATAGGAGATTGAGATACATTGCAAGGGTACATGGAAAGAACAAAAGCAATTTCAGGAAAGCATGGGTCCAGATGCTCTGGTCACCACCTAGGTGTTTGATGCTTATGTGGACCCAGTGGACCAGATGGTGCTAACTAAATATAATCTCAAGTTGTTTATAAGCAATACCTGGCAAGTATACTATAATTGGTATCACCTGGCCCAATAAAGTCTAGATAGCCATCAGTAAACCAATGGGATGACCAGAGTATCTGGACCCAATCCCTTTCTAAAAATGACTTTGCTCTTTCCATATACCCTTGCTATCTGTCCTGTTCCCTATTGGATTAATATTATCTAACCATCTATCACATTTCTAATCTTATCAATTGCCCCACACTGTACCTACCTTGATATTCTCCTCTATAGGACAATCTTAGAGAAGCAAGTTTTATGGTGGCTCACTTTGGGTCCCTTCCTGTCTCTCAGAAGCTACCTCTCAATTTTTCCTACTTTTAACCTAAGCTGCTCCTTAGAATTCATTCTTCAATTTTGGGGAACACAAACTGGGCATATTTGACTTCTAGCCAATTGGGAGGAGTTACATTTTCCCTCCAATATCAATATGAATTCCCTTAGGTTATTATTGGGGGAAATACTTTTACTCCCTCCCCATACACACATGTAAAATCATGTTTTAGCTCTTCCAACAAGGAATATTTGAAGTTTGGGGAAAAACCTGTATACCATGATTAATTTCAAGAAGTAAAACTAATAGCATACATTACTTGAGAAGGACTGTATAAGTGTGAAGCTTATGTTCTATATTCACACTGGGAATTCTCTGGCCTTCTTGGTAGCCAGAATCATCTCTTTGTCACACTATTCCCTCCCAAATATCAGTCATTTTCCCCTAGCTCTTGTCACCTCTACTCTCTTCTGGCACTAATCGTTCTGGTTATAGGCCTGTACCATGACCTACTACCTAAAATGTCTTGTGACCCTATAGTTTATATATATTTAAACATATTTCTGGTTACATTCTGAAGTCATAAATTTTAACCCAGTGACACACTGAAATCACGTGGAGAGCTTCTTGAATTGCTCAGCCACAGCCTTACTCTGAGATTCTAATGCTAATAAGGGTCCTAGCACCAATAATTCTTTAGTTTTTCAGGTGACTATGTAGCTAACGTTAGGAAATACTGTTTCAATGCCCTAGCACACCTAGATGTGCATTGTTCATAACAGTTAATCACTGTATTTTCAAAAATTTTATTAATATATATTGTGCAGGCCATGCAGTTTACAGTCATTTAGGGAGTGGTTATACATATATACCACTGCTTGTCTTTTATAATTACCTACCCCTTTCTTCTCCCTCTTTCCCTCCCTCCTCAACTCACTTTTTTAAAAAATGTATCTTGTACAGGATAGAGACCAGGGATGTAGCTCAGCGGTGTAGCGCCTGCCTAGCAAATGTGAGGTCCAGAATTTGATCCCTGGTACCAAAAAAGAAAATAGTAAAACCAAGACCCAAAAAAAAAAAAAAAAAAAAAAAAAAAAAAAATTCAGAATCTACAGGATCTTGCTATATAGATCAGACTCATCATGATTCTCGTTTTCAGCCTCCCAAGCGCTGGAATTACAGGCCCACACCACCACACCTAGTCTCAATTGCCTTCTCAGCCAGCCCAGGGGGCGGGGCCAGCATGGCATGCCAAGGATCAAACTCCAGCTGCTCTTACTTTTTATGCTTGATATTACTAATCTTAGCTCACATTATAGCGAATAATGTTAATATTAATTTAAGTTACTGGGTTCCTAAACATGGCTTATCTTCATTCATTTCCCTTTCCCCCTCCTCCTCATCCCTCACACTTTTTCCTTGGACCACTTCCCTATTGCAAGAGGTCCATCTCTTTGTCCCCTTCTTACCAACTCTATTATTGTTTTCACTTTGTCTCACTCAAAAGATACCATACAGCATTTAAACTTGTATGTGATTTATTTTGCTCAATATTATATTTTCCAGGTGCATCTATACTTTACAAGTATCTCAAATCTGTCATTCTTTGTACCAGAGTAATATTCCATTATATCTAAATACATTTTCTTTATCCAGTCATCTGTTGATGGGCATACAGGCTGTTTCCTGGATTTAGTTATTAGTCATGCTGCTTATACTTATATGCATGCATTGCTTAAGCAGGCTTTGTGGACTAGTACACAATCTATATTTTAGAAAAAGTACCATGTGCTCATGAAAAGAACTAGTCTGTTGTAGATAAGTGGAATACGCTGTATCTATCCATTAAGTCCATATGGTCAAGGAGGTGCTTCTGCTCTGAAATTTTATTGGATTTTTCTTTAGTTTACCTCTTTCTAAAAGTGGGGTGTAAAAAGTACCCTACTATGAATGTGTGTTTATTTGATCTTTTAATCAGTAGCTGTTTTACAAAGATAGGTATTCCCATATTAGGTGCATATATGTTTATCAATGCTCTCTCTTCTTCTTGGATAATTCCCTTAACTAGTATATTGCAACCTTCTTGGCCTTTCTACTCAGTTTTAACTTGAAGTTTATTATGTCTGATATTAGAATTGTTCTTGCTGCCTGATTTCAGGGTCCTGGTACATGAATGTTGTTTTCTGTCTTTTAACTTTTAGTCTGAATGAAGTTTTTTGGATGAGTTTCTTGAACGCAACGGACTGTTGAATTCTGATTTTCAGCCAGTCTGATAGTCTGTGTCTTTTAATTGGAGAGTTAAAGCTGTTAACATTGATAGGTATTACTGAGATGTGTTAGCTCTCATTGCCTTATCTGTTGGTGTATCCTTTGTCTTTTCCTGATTTTTTTTGTTGTTGTTCTTTACCCATTGACATCACTTATTTCTTCTGTGTGTTTAGCTATGTCCAATTCGTTGTTTCTGTTGAGAATATTCTTAAGTATTTTCTCTAGTTTTGGTTTAGCACTCATATATCTTGAGCAGGTTTTTTCATGGAAATACTTTACTTCTCCATCTATTTTACAGGGTGTCTTTGCCAACTATCTGAACTGAAAGTTTTTTGCTCTTAGGGCTTGAACTACTTCACTCCAACCTCTTCTAGCCTTCAGGGTTTGTATTGAAGTCTTCTTTTTCTAATTGGCTTACCTCTATATGCAATTCTTTTCTGGCTGCTTCTTTTGTTGTCATAATTGTTTGATATTTTGAGCTGTTTGTTTTGGTGCATGTATGTGCATGCGTGCACGCTCCAGGGCTCTAATTCAAGACCTTGCACTTGCCAGACAAATGCTTATGCCAATGAGCTGTCTCCCGGGCCCTGTTTGATGTTTTATAACCATTGTTTACTTATATTTAAACCTCTTTCTTACACTTGGGAATTTTTCTTCCATGACTTCTGTAAGAATGCTAGTGAATCCATTTGTGCTATCTTCCAGTTTTTCTCTAACTCCAATTACCCTTAGATTGGTCCTCTTGCTGTCAGGTAGTAGGTGCTGGATAAACTTCTGTCATTTTCATTTTGGATTCTTTTGAGCTCTTTTATGTCATTTCTTTAGCCATTGATGAAATGTATGAATTCCATACATTTTTGTATTTTAGGAATTTCTGACATCTTTTTAAGAAATCCTTGTTGAATCTGTCATTTAGTTTGAAATATTTTAGTTAGCTTGAGAAGTTTATCAATTTCTCTGATATTCACCTTGAACATATTGTGACATTTTGAAATTTTAGTTCTTCTTTACACTCACCTATTTTCTTCATCCCTTCTATGAACTTTTCATAGTATTCACTTTTTTTTTTCTTGTACCAGAGTTCGAACTCAGGACCTTGTGCTTGCCAGGCAAGTGCTTATTCTACTGAGCTATCTCTCTGGCACACAGTATTCAGTTTAGCAGCAGATATACTAGGAATTTTCCTTAGACTTCTGCTGATAATTGTTTTCTTTTCCCTTTGAACTAGAGCAGCAACCATCTGGAGAAAGTTAGATGTTGCATAAAAAGTTCTCTTAAGGGTAGGAATGTGTATGTGTTCTGTTCCTTGATACAACTGTCTAGAACAGTGTCTTGCACTTAGAAGGTACCAAGATATGAAGAATAAAAAAATGAGTATACCCTATGATCACTTTGAATCTAAGACTACAATTTCATAAACGATGTTCAGCATTAATTCTCAATTCTGCTGATTCTCTTTCAATTCAGCAGCTCGTTTGGGGGTGAGGGAGGAAGTTACCAAAAAATCTTACAGTTACACAGTAACAGTGTTAAGTGAACAGCAGGTAAAACAGCCAAGCCAACACAAATCAACCTACAAAATCAAATGAGAATTATAGTGTTATTCAGATAGAATTCCAAGTGGATGTGAGAATATTTTCCTGATTATCTGTGTCTCCAATACAGAACATAGTACCTAATACAAACTAGATGCTCAAATCTGAAGTAAACTGAATTTTATACATAATGACTATCAAACTATTTGCCTTTTGTCTTTAGGGTCAAAACTCAGTTATGTATTCACGTTTGTGTAATGCTAGTTATTCCATTAAATTAACATTCATGAAGGTTCATGTCTCTTATTGCTCTTATGTAGCTCTTAATTTCTGTTGAATGGGTTATCAAAGTTCATCCTTGAAATAATGGTGTATTTGGAACCATAAGATCCTCCATCAGAAAGCACTTACTCACAAGTCTCCCAAATGATTGGTTTGCCATACGTAAAAGTGATGACAATAACAGAAGTCAAATTATTTGGCATACAGTGATAACATAAAATGGTTATCTAAATTGCTTAAATCTCCTTACTATTCTGCTGTCTCAACAATGAAACCTCTACAAAGTGGGTACCAGGCCAAGTACTGTCATGGTATAAGACATCTCCGGGCCGGGGAGATGGCTCAGTGGAATAAGCGCTTCCCTGGCAAGCGCAAGGGCCTGAGTTCAATCCCCGGTTCCACAAAAAAAAAAAAAAAAAAAAAAAAAAAAAAAAAAAAAAAAAAAAAAAAAAAAAAAAAAAAAAAAAAAAAAAAAAAAAAAAAAAAAAAAAAAAAAAAAAAAAAGACATAGCTCCATAACCGTTCAGGGATCTCCATAAAGGTCAGCAACGTCAGGAAGTTTCACACTGACACCAAATATGAAAATCATCAGCCTGGGAAAATTAAATCTGTTTTTTAGAAAGTTGATCCATAATGATACATACAAACGGAAGAACAATTTTAAGAAAGCCACCACTAGTTTTGCTTAAAACTGCCCCTTTTGACTGTTCCTCTTCAATATCCTTCCCCTCCACACAAAAAAGGCATTAATTAGATAAAAAGATTAGATTGGGCTGGGGGTGTACCCTTCCTGGTATAGCACTTGCCTACTAAATGCATGGGGCCAACATGGCAAAATTAGCCAACCAACCAATGCTTCCATTTATCATCTCTTACTGACATGCATTTGGTATTAAAAAGTATCACTTGTCTTCAAAGTTCAATTTTTCCTAAATGAAGCAGAAAATAATGCCTTGTCTAAGACACCTATCATAGTCTCAATAGATCACTTTCTATAATAAATAAAAGCCATGCTAATCTTCTCTGTATTGTTCCAATTTTAGTATATGTGCTGCCAAAGCACAGCACATATTTGTTTCATGTAAGAATAAGAACCTAAAGACTATAACCAAAGGAATGAAGGAATGACAAGATGTCAGATAGTGAAGGTAATGTGGAGTAAATCAAATTCGTAATTAATACAAATATTAGTAGCTTTAAAATGTCCTGATGGAGTTGTGAAGTTTTTCTTTAACTTGTTTTCTCTGTTAACATATTTATCTGCTATGAAGTACCAAAATCAAGTGGACTCAGTTGATATAATACCCAAAACCAAGACAAGGGATATAGCTCAGTAGTAGAGTACTTGCCTAGCATGTACAAGGCCCTTGCTTTAATCCCTTGAACCACACAGAAATAAAAGTCAAAATGGGTTATCCATTGGAAACTGGTAGTCTATTGGATCTATTCAACTATATATTAAAGAACTCAAACGTTAACTACTACTGACATTTCTCCTACAAAGAAAGTAGTGATGGAGAAGAAAGTACCAGCCTTGCACAAAGAATATTCAAGGCCATATATGAAGGATGAGGCAGGAGTGCGTAAGTAGCTTTAGCTGGTGGTTTCAGCTTTCCATTCTCTACAGCACTTTTCTTTCTCCCAAAAATTTCAACATAATTCTTACCAAGATTAGTTACACCCTATCTCAACTTCACTGCGAAATATTTTACTACCTTTTCAGCTGCATGTCATTATTGATTGCTCCCTCCTGGATAAATTCTTTCCTTGCCTTCTCTAATACATGTTCTTACAGTTTTCTGAAGCATCCTAATTCAGATTTCTAAGATCCTTAACTCAGATTTCTAAGATCCTTAACTCAGATTTCTAACTCAGTTCTAGTAGTTATAAATCACTAAATTAACTGAATATACATTGTTGGTGTTTTCAGCTTCCCAACATGAGTTGTCATCATTTTGAAACATGTTACATATTCTCTCTTTCATCACCCTTCAAGAAGTAGAGCTTCATTTTCCTTCCCTTATGAGCTGGACTTAAGATTTTTATTTCTAGTACTCTGTGGTATTCATAACAGTGAGATCAGAACACAAAAGGCACTATGGTTTTCCCTTTGATTGCATTTTGGGATGAGCCAGCTTCATGTTACACAGCACTTAAGCAGTCTAGTAGGCAGGTTGTTACACTTTGTGTATAGGTGTCTCCTCAAAGTCTCATGCAGTCATTGAGGCAGGTTTCTAGAGTTTGTGATTAATTTGTGATCCAATGCTGATATCATAGGTGTGCTACACCTGTCCCCATCCTGGGGCAGATAGCCTGAATACAATATAGGGAGGGAGAGAGGTGTGTTAGCTGCCTCAGCTGCTGATCCTCCCTTTGTTTTTTGCTGTTTTCAGCCATCATGAACTGCTGCCCTCTGCCATATGCCACTCTGCCTTGGAGCCAGCCAAGTATGGACTGAAACCTCCCCTAGCAGTGAGCTAAATAAACCTTTCCTTCCTTAATTTGGGGTGTCAGGTATTTGTCCCAACAACAAGAATAACTGAGACACAGGCCAACATGGTGAGAAACTATAAGCCACCTCAGAAATAGGTTTTCCAGGCTCAGTGACACTGAGCACCAGAGCCACCTCTCTAAACAGCTCCCAAATGTTCAAAAATCACTAAGTTTTGATGTTATATAAAAATAGATAACAAATTAGTATATCTAGATAACACTAATAGTGCATATCCTCTCTGAAATACCAAGTGTTGCTTTAAATTTCTGACGTGGCCCCCAAAACTACAAATGCCAATGTTTTCTGAGCTAATCACTGAAGAGCATTCTTCAGAGTTAATTTTTAAAATATTTCATATTTTTAAATTTTTTTAGTACTTGTTTTAAGTACATGATTACATTCATCATGGGGATGAATGTACATGTACATCTTAATTATTTTTTCTTCTATTCCTTCAATTTTTAAAAATTAAAAGTTTAAAGATCAGTTGTAATTATAACTTTATCATATTTTTAAATGGTTTGACACATACTATTCAGCATTTTATTCTCTATAACATATTTCAACTACCAAACAGATATTTGACCTAAACGTTTTGTGTTTTTATATATAAATTAACCTGTGCACCCCAATCTCTCTCCCTGCCTCTCTCTCCTCCCCAACTAAATAATTCCAGGGGTAAGCAAACTAAGATATACTATCACTTGACCAAATTCATACAGCTAGTACATAATAGAGCCAAGACTCAAACTATACAGTTTCAAATCACTATGCTATCCTCTCTCACGCAGCATGTTCCTCTGATCACACTTTAAAAATATTAAAATAGGTATAAGGTCTTAAACTCACCTACATGGCTAAATGATCTACTGCTTGGCTGATATTACCTTCCACAGTATTGGTTAAATATCAGCACTAACTTATGTACTGAACAAAAAGTGTATTATACACATTACAAACACGCACACACACACACTTTTCTTTAGAGGATGGATGAGCTGGCAAACAGAAACTGCAAGATTCCAGTAAATTCTCTAGTTAGCTTTACATATGCACTGTTATGCCCAGGTATATAATCTACAAATTGGTCCTTTATGCCTATATACTAACATGATGAACACATTTTCTAGTAAGAGAAGAAAAGCAAAAATAAAGCCCAAAACAAAACAAAAAATCACAGTGGTAAATTTTTATTAACTTCTGTTGACATTTCAATTTTGTTTGCCAAGTTCTTATTAACTTAATATAAACCTACAGGTATTTCTTAATATCACAGAATCATGAAGACTTGCAGTTATCAGTGTTGTATAATGATTAAAACATTCATTCAAACAATTAAGTTATTTCACTGAAAAAAAGAATATTCTGAGGAGTGTTTGAAAAACTTTATAAATAGTGATTGATACATTTATTACACATTTGGTACTGGAAATAAACACTTCTTATATAAAACATAGTTTTAATACACTGTTCTACTAATGAGGCTAGTTATTAGATATATTTAATACTAAAGAATAAAGCTTTATCTTCATATTTATTTTATTTATACGAATCTTATCAATGAAGAACTGTGTCCAACAATAAAAAGCAGGTATATCCAAGTGCCACTCTGCAGGAGAATCAGAAAGAACCCTGACGCCTGCAGTACATGGTCTTTACAGAGATGGCTCTGAGCAACAGAATGAAATGCAGACCAAATGTTTGTAAAGGTCTGTGTACCTATGTGATAATTAACATCTCCATACACTAAAAAGAAAAAGAACAATACCAAACACAGTATTTTCAAAGATTAGAGCACATTTAACACCTTCAGCCATCTACTGGGTTCTGAGATCAGATTGGCAACTGAAATTTCACATCTACATGGGCTTGCTTGGCTAACGTCACTATTTCAGAGAGCTTTACAACCTGAAAGAAAAGAATAGTGTAATTTAGTCTCTATTTCCATACATTGCTAAATTCAGAACTATAGATCAATGCACAATCTTTTCCATTTAAAATTTCAAGACTATTCTAATGCAATAATAAGTCAAAATACATTCTTACAAGGAACTAATACAGGACAGTAAAGTCTGGTATTCATAACATAAACTTCACTTTCTGATAAAGATATAGATGAACAGGAATACAGATATCCTAATTAAGTTTTGCTTATCTTAAAGATAAAAACAGCATCTTTGTTAGATATACCAGAATTCAGAGCCCACTTGAATAAAAATTTATTTTGAAAAATTACACAACCTTAATGTCTAATAATGGGACTGGAGTTTGGTATAATAGTATTTTACTTTGTATCATTGAGTTAATAAGTGCTAACCAAAGCCTTCTATAATCTGAGAATATCTACCTGCTTTTATGCAAAACATAAACATGTTTGAAAGAAAAAATCGAATTCAGTTTCAATGTTTCCCAGTAAAGTAGTTATTAAAAAATGATTTGGGGGGCCAGGGAGATGGCTCAGTAGAATAAGCGCTTCCCTGGCAAGTGCAAGGCCTGAGTTCAATCCCCAGTTCTGCCAAAAAAAATGATTTGGGCTGGGGCTAAACTACAATGGTAGAATGCTTGTTTGCCTACTATGTGTGAAACCTTGGGCATGATAATCCCCCTACAAAAGAAGGATGATAGTTTAGAAATTAGGTTTCTTGGATTCAAACCATCATTCTAACGCTGATATACATGACTGTGAAAAAATTAACTTTATCTACCCTGTTTCCTTATACATAAAAATGGAAAAGTTTATCACCAAATATATTAAATGAGATAATTCTTAAAGAAAACCTTAATATGCACATGTAAATCTCATATCATATTTAATATCTTTACTGTCATAATTTCCATCAGTAAAAAAGTTCTAGTTAGTGTTACTTCTATAAGAAAAAACAAGAACAAAACATTCCCAGTCAGTAAAAGTCACTGTAATTACAATTTAAATCAATTGCACAGTTTCTAAAATCTTTTTCTCTTTCTTTAATTTGATGCAGGGTCTCACTACACAGTTCAGACTCACAGTGATCCTCCTGTCTCAGCCTCCCCAGCACTGGAATCCCCAGCACTGAAATTATAGGAGTGTATAATCCACGCCAGGATTTGGGGCCAGTACACACTCAACTCGGGTTCTTGCACTTGCCAGGCAGGCACTTAGACCACTGAGCTATCTCCCAACCCCCTATGCTCACTTTTATCTCATGGTTTACTTAATCAAGATCCTACTGATTTTTCTCCTTTTTCCATGGGCAATAAATTTTCACAATTCAGGGTTTCATGGTAAGCAAGTATCATTTTCAGAGGTGAATTAGAACCTATTCACTAACTTTGCCTCACCCCATACCTATTATACAAAACTCCTGCTATTGCTCATTTCATCTCCAATTTATACCACATCTCAAAATCAAAACAGGCTTGGGAACCATTTTATGCCTACCTTTCTTTTGCTCAATATCCTTAACTTTAAATCTTCAATTTTTAATTTTGAGTATATATTCTAGTGTTAATATTTTCTCAAAAACATTAAGACTGCTATTATTGTGAAAAAACACACTACTTCAACAAATCTCAAGGGAATATAGTTGATTAAGCCATTCAGTCCCAAAGACTGTTTACTACAAAAGGAGAAGAAAAACAAAAGCTGTCATCTACAAGCATTTCTATACCTACTATGAAGTGTTCTTTAGATTTATTACTTTAAAAAAAAAAGAGAGAGAGAAAGTAAAAGAACATGGTACCATTCATCTTATGCACAGGAGGGTTTTTCAAACAAGCACAAGCACACATGGAAAACTTGCTCATGTTTAAAGTAAGCATGTCATATTAACATGCTGAGCTGTGAAAGACTCAAGTCAACAACTTCTGCAAATAACTACTACTATTGTGAACTGCTGGACTATGTTGGATTGTTTTGCTGAATTCATGTACCTATAGTATTTAAATGCCAATGGAATACCCATATCTGACAGGACTAAACAAAAAAAAGGGATATAAAGGAAGGTCTATTCTGTATCTGTATATACAGTATAGTTAGGATAAATCAATGAGAAAAAAAGATTTGTACTAATAGTGTTTGGACAGGATATCCTGACTGTATTTTGTAATATGGATAACCACTAAGAAGATAACAATGTACAAGGTATTTTATTGAACTGACCCATTAATCAGCTTTGAAACTGTCTTATTGCTATTTGTTTCTCAATAAAATAAAAAAATAAGCATGAGTTTTTCAATAAACCAAAAACTACTTTTTAAAAAATAACTGCCTGTGGGAAAGATAAACTAACAAGTTATACAAAAGCTAGATTCTCTGAATACATCGTTTTATAATATATACTTTGTATTCATGTAATATAAAACAAAAGATCTTAAGTTTTGCTTTTTTTTTTTTTTTTTTTTTAACTAGGAATCAAACTCAGGACCTTGTTTTTGCCAGGCTCTGAGTTATCTCCCCAGCCCTGAAAAAAGATTTTGTAAAAAAGCAACACTTTAAAAAAATAAAACTATATTAAGCCAGGGTAAAACAAAAAAACTATTTCATGTGAATTTTAAAATCCAGTTAAGTTTTGAGAAATACAACAAAAGACAGAAAGAACTGCTTTTTAAAGCTGCTTTCAGTTCTGAATAGTGTTAGTATGCTATTGTAAAATTATTATACCTGTATCAGGAGACAAAGCAAATGAGTATGACATAGGAAAAGAAGGAATACCTCAGATAAGGAAATAACTGTACTTTGGGATTTGCAGTGGAAATACCAGTATGAACCTATGCAACTTAGTACTTATGAGTATTCAAAAGCCTAAATCATGGCCTCTAAATACTATTTGCCTCATTCGAAATCTGAGCCAAAACTATAAAGATGAGGCTGAAACATTTCACATTATTTCATTATGAAGTATTATTTCATAATAATTAAATATACAAAAGCAGACCAGAAGGCATGTGAGAAGGACTCAAGAATCAACTTGAAGATGTTCCTACTGACCAAAGAAATGACAATAGGAATCAGTAACTGAAATGAACTGAACCACATCAAATATGTTTAATCCCTAAGTTCAAAATAGCACATCATCAGAGCAGACACGCAAATATGAATGTGTTTGCACGCACATAAGGCTAAATACAAAAACAAGCAAAACACAAAAAAGAAAACCAAAACCCAGGTCACCTTTATAGGGCAAACTGAGCAAAACTTATTTTGAAAATTCATCATTAAATAAGCAAACAATAAGGAAATTATCCTGCTTTTGCTACAGAAAATGTACTTCATTCAATAGTTGATTTGGGAGATTATGTTTTTATACATATAAAAGAAGGATTGAAATATAATTTCTTTACAACCATAAATGAAATACTGCATCTAAGATATGATCATCAACAATTGCTAGTTTAAAAGATAGTTTTACATTATATACCCCATTATTAGGTAATGCCAACTATGAAGTATTGTTGTTCTCAAACCTCATATTGATCCCTCCTATCTAGAATGAATATATTCACTACTAGAGAGTGAACTGCCAGCTTACAGGATATACATAAAGGAGAGGAACAAACTAAATGAATGATATCCAAAGATACAAACATTCAGATCAACACTATGGGCTACTAGATCATTTGTGCTTTTTTGATCCCCTCTCCAAAACTTATAACAAACAATAATAATCTTTTATAGACATATGATAAAATATATGATATATCTGGGATTTACTTCTAAATAATCTTGGAAGAGAAAGCAGGTAAGAATACAGATGAGATCCATTATACATGAGCTGACCACTGTTTAAGACAGATCACAGGCATAAGATGCTATCAATGGGATTCTCTTCACCAAACTTGAACTTCTTAATGTTCATGTTTAACTCTGCATTGTTTAAATTTAATAAGAATCTTGCTTAAGACATTTTAGCCAAGAATATTTCTTTGTTTCTGATCCTTCTTCATACTAATTTTTCATCAACTCATTCCCATCTACTAACTCCTTATCATTTCCCACTATTCCTTATTGCACCCCAGAACTGAGTACAATCTCTCTTACTGCAAAACCTTGTATCTCATTAGGCTCTGTACTATCATAATTATCCTCCTGGAGAGTTTGCCTGACCATTTTATAATAACTATGCATATTTTAATAGTTTATTACTGTATATATATATAATACAGTACCTAGTTAAAGCACTAATTATTAGCACTATGTTATTTAATTTGCTGGTTCATATTAGAGTCTAAGGTTTTATATATTCTTTATACATACAAATTTTTCCTTAGATTATCACAGCTCATTTACCATTCTAGCAGCTTCATCCAAGTCATCACAAGCAAGAATTTTAAGCCCACTGTCTGCTATCAGTGCCTTGGCATCATCAACTCGTGTACCTAGAAATGATTTAAGAAAATATGAGTATTTCATATACATACATAAGAAGTATTTAAAATCTTTGCCACAACATAATACTGACACTTCAACATGAGTACTTCTACCATTTAACATTTACACTTCTGAACTTATACTACAAAAGCATGACATTACCTTGTAAAATATTTCATCTTACCATTCTCATGATAATTAAGGCAAATCAGAATTCCACGTCATAATTAATAAAAAGTGTCAAATTATACTAAGCAAAACTGAACATTCTTGCCCCAAATTTGTAATTTTTTAAAAAAACAGTTTTAAAATTTCAAATTATACACAAGATTTCTGGGAAGATAAGAGTAAACAACAGAGAAAGAGCTTGTAGAAGATTTGGTTTCCACACACAAGAATAAAAATAGTATGAGGAAGAAAATGGGAGGACAGCTCCAGGCATGCTGCCCTGGAGGGACCTCTCCCAGCAATCCCCTTTCCCAGCGAACCCGATTCCATCCCAGACACAGCACAGTTCGGCCAGGAACCAACAGAGGGGAACCACAGGAGCTGCAGCAAAAAACGAACTGAACAGAACAGCTAGATCCAGGACAGGCATAATAGGATAATCTCAAACTTAATAGACTGGTACCCAAATCTCATTACATGCTAAGGTTATAGCTGCAACAAGCTCTATACCAAAGGTCAGAGGTCAGTGCTATACAAATTGACAAGGACAAGGAGAAAAAGGTAATCTCAGGCCTCGAGTCCACCAGTAAGTGCAGAGGACACTAGCTCAGCTGAAAAGAAGGAATTAACAGATATGGAAGCAAAGGAACAATAGCAGAAAGGCATAGAGGAAATCAGATGAGAATTCCTCAAGTACAAAAAGAAATATCTGAATACATAGTATCTCAAATAAAGAATCAAATGCAGAAACACCTAGGGGAAACCAATGCTCACCCAGAACAAGTGCAGAGAACACATTCCAGCTCAAATATATGAATTAACAGCATCTGAAGCAAAGAAACAACAGCAGAAAGGTCATGAGGAACTCAAAGCAGAAATAATTTCTGAAATCAAAACAGAATTTTTTGAAAAAAAAGAAGTTTTTGAAATCACAGCATCTGAAATACAGAAACAAGTCCAGAAATATACAGAGGAAACTCAATTTGAAAGAAACTCTGCAGAAAAAGAATAACTACCTCTGAAGAAGACATGGATAAAAAAATTGAGATCAGAAATATGACGGATTCCTTGAATGAGCAATACAGAAAAGAAATAGAATACATGAAACAAAGTCAAAGAGATATAGAAGAACTAAAAATATCAATCACGAGTCTACAAAACCATTCAAGTGAAAGTGAAGACAGAATTTCAGATCTTGAAGACACTGATGCAGCTAGTGAAAAGGTGGGAAAGGATCTCTTAAAAACAATGAGAATACAGGAAAAAATAATCCTTCACCTGCAAGATGATGCCAGGATGAACAATGTGAGATTAATTGGTATCAATGAGAATGAAGGAGTCAATACAAATAACATCAAAAGAAATTGGGGAGAAATAAACACAGAAAACTTACAAATATGAGGAAACAATCCAACATTCAGGTCACCGAAGCATACAGAACACCAAATAACTTCACCCCAAGTAAAAACACACCAAGACATAAAATAGCCAAGATCCCAGAAATCCAACACAAAAATAATATACCAAAAGTTGCTAGAGAGAAGAAGCAGATCACATTCAAAGGAAAACCCATCAGAAATTACAGCCGACTTCACTATACAAACCAGGAAGGCAAAGAGAGCATGGAGCAGAGTTCTTCAAGTCCTACATGAAAACAAAATCCAGCCCAGACTATTATACCCTGCAAAACTCTCTTTCAAGTTTGATGGAGAAGTGAAATACTTCAATGACAAAGAACAACTAAAGAATTTCATGATGACAAAGCCACCCCTACACAGGCTGCTGAAAGATGTTCTAGAAAGAAACCACAATGACCAGAACTCCACCAATGAGAACGGAAGGAACCCACTAAACAGGACAATTAAACACAGGATACAAAGGAGTAAACAACAGCAGTTAAATAAGTCAGCACATTTCAATTATAACCATCAAGGTAAATGAACTCAATTCAACAATTAAGAGAAATAGACTGGTACAGTGGATTAGGAAACAAAATTCAACAATATGCTGTATACAAGAAACACACTTAACTCAAAAGGATACTCACAGGCTCAAAGTCAAAGGATGGAAAACAATACTACATGTCCCAGCACCTCAGAAAAAAGCAGGAGTAGCAATTTTGTTCTCAGACAGTCTCAACTTCAAAAGAAAAAGGATCAAATGAGACAAAGAAGGCCACTATATATTGGTTAAGGGAAAAATTCAAGAGGAAGAGGTAACACTCATAAATATCTATGCACCAAACACAGGAGGACCCAACTATACAAGTTGAACATGAAAAACCTATCATCTAAGACCACAACCTTAACACCCCCTTATCTCAAAAAGATAGGTCAACCAGACAAAAATATAGCAACGAAATAGAAGAACTGAACCAGAACTTAGAAAAAATGGACCTGGTGGACATATACACAGTGTTCCACCCAACCACACCTAAATACACATTTTTTTCAGCTGCACATGGGTCATTTTCCAAAATAGACCACATACTAGTATAGAGGTCATGCGTAAGCATATGCAAGAAAACAGAAATTATTCCATGCATAATATCTGACCACAGTGCAATGAAACTGGAACTAAATGACAAAAGAAACCAGAAAGACCTGCTAAATTCATGGAAATTAAACAACACTCTACTCAGCCATCAACGGATCACAGAAGAAATTCAACAATATCTACAATTCAATGAAAATTCAAGCACAACTTTCCAGAATTTATGGGATGCGATGAAAGCAGTTCTTAGAAGGAAAATCATAGCTATGAACTCACACATTAGGAAAACAGAATGGGAACAAATAAACACCCTAACGTTGTACTTCCGACAACTGGAAAAAGAGCAAACGAAACCCAGAGCACAAAGATGGGAAGAAATCATAAAGATTACAACAGAAATTAATTCAATTGAGATGAAGAAAACAGTTCAAAGAATCCACAAATCAAAAAGTTGGTTCTTTGAAAGACTAAATAAAGTTGATAAGCCTCTAGCCCACCTCATCAAAAAGGAAAGAAAAAATTCAAGTGCATGCAATAAGGAATGAAAAGGGTGAAATCACCACAGACCCAGTGGAAATTCAGAAGACTATCAATAGTTACTTTGAGAATATTTACGCTCACAGAATAGAAGACACAGAAAAAATGGACAGATTCCTCGAAAGGTACAAATTACCAAAACTGAATCAAGAAGATATTACAACTCTCAATAAGCCGATAACAGCCAACGAAATACGAAACATAATAAAAAGCCTGCCGACAAAGAAAAGTCCAGGTCCTGATGGATTCACAGCTGAATTCTACAAGAAATTTATAATCTTCTTGATGATTTACTGTATTCTACTTGCCAGGATTTTGTTGAGTATTTTTGCATGTATGTTCATGACGGAGAATGGCCTGTAGTTCTCCTTTTTGGTTGTGTCTTTCCCTGGTTTTGAAATCAGTATTATACTTGCCTCCAGAAATGATTTCAGGAGGACTTTTTCCTTTTCAACTTCATTAAAGAGTTTGTGGAGTGTGGGGATTATATCTTCTATAAATTTCTTGGTAGAATCATTTCTGGAGGTGAGTATTATACTGATTCCAAAACCAGGAAAAGACACAACAAAAAAGGAGAACTACAGGCCAATCTCCCTCATGAACATACATGCAAAAATACTCAATAAAATCCTAGCAAATAGAATACAGAAAATCATCAAGAAGATCATGCACCATGACCAGGTAGGATTCATCCCAGGGATGCAAGGATGGTTCAATATTCAAAAATCTATAAATGTAATACACTATATTAATAGACTGCAATTTAAAAACCATATGATTATCTCAATTGATGCAGAGAAAGCTTTTGACAAAGTCCAACACTCATTCAAGTTCAAAGTCCTACAGAAAATTGGAATAGAGGGACTCTACCTTAACTTGATAAAAGCCATCTATGACAACCCAAAAGCTAATATAACCCTAAATGGGGAAAAACTGAAATCATTTACTCTTAAATCAGGTACAAGGCAAGGATGTCCTCTATCGCCCCTCCTATTCAATACAGTTTTGGAATCATTAGCAAAAGCCATTAGAAAAAAGGGAGAAATAAAAGGAAAAAGAATAGATAAAGAAGTTAAATTATCACTATTTGCAGATGATATGATACTTTACTTGGAAGATCCGAAAAATTCCACCAAGAAACTACTAGAACTGATACATAAATTCAGTAGCATAGCAGGATACAAAGTCAGTACTCAAAAGTCAATAGCATTCCTCTATACAGATAACAAGCACTCTGAAAGGGAAACAATAGAAACAATACCTTTTACAACAGCAACGCAGAAAATGAAATACCTTGGGATTCACTTAACCAAGGAAGTCAAAGATCTTTTCACGGAAAATTACAACACCCTAAGAAAAGAGATTATAGAGGATTTCAGAAAATTGAAAGATATTCCATGCTCCTGGATAGGAAGAACCAACATCTTGAAGATGGCCATACTCCCAAAATTGCTGTACAGATTTAATGCAATCCCAATCAAACTGCCACCAGCAAACCTCCCAGACCTAGAGAAATCATTCCTAAAATTTATTTGGAACCACAAACGACCTAGAATAGCAAAGGCAATGTTGGCCAGTAAAGACAAGGCAGGAGGCATCACAATTCCTGACTTGAAATTATACTACAGAGCCACTGTGATAAAATCAACATGGTGCTGGCAACAAAATAGACCTAAGGATCAGCAGAATAGATTAGAAGTCGCAGAGGCATCTACAATCACACTCAGTCACCTATTCTTCAACAAAAGGGTCAAACAAGCTTACTGGAAGAAAGACAGCCTCTTTAACAAATGGTGCTGGAAACCCTGGCTTTCTACATGCCAAAAAACTTAAACTTGACCCAGCTCTAAGCTAAAGTCAAAATGGACTAAAGATCTAAACATTAAAACAGAAACACTCAATCTCCTGGAAGTGGAAGTAGGAGGAACTCTTGAAGACATAGGGGTAGGTAAAGAGTTCATGAAAAAACATATTTGCACGGGAAGCACTTGAAAGAATCAATAGTTAGGATCAACTCTTTTTGAGGAGTTTCTTCATGTCAAAAGGAATTGTCAACAGAGTGAACAGACAACCCACAAATTTTGAAAAAATCCTAACTAATAAGCAATCAGATAAAGGTCTGCTGTCTAGAATATATAAAGAATTGAAATATAACAGGGCCCTCCAATTTAAAGACCCAATTCAGAAATGGGCATCTGAGATGAATACACACTTCTCAGAGGACGAAATTAAAGAAGCGAATAAATATATGAAAAAAATCTTCCACATCAGTAGCAATCCGTGAAATGCAAATAAAAACAACACTGAGATACCATCTCACTCCAGAAAGAATGGCTATCATAAGGAAATCAACCAACAACAAAGGGAACACTTCTCCACTGCTGGTGGGAATGTAAACTGGTACAACCATTGTGGAGATCAGTATAGAGACTCCTCAAAAGAGTAGGACTGGAAATCTCATTCAACCAGCTATCCTCTTACTGGGGATTTTCCCAGAGGAACTGGTATTTCTATATAATGGAATATTACTCACCTATTAAGAATGATAAACTTGAAGCATTTATACTAAAGTGGATGCCACTTGAACATATACTAGTAAGTGAAATAAACCAGACACACATGTGTGAATATCCTATAGTCTCCCTAGTATAAGAAGTCAAAAGAAATACAAATAGAAATGTAGAACAACAACTAAAAAGAATTGAGTCAGATAGTTAGGGAAAACTGAACAACATATGCTGCAAGGTACTAATTAGCTTTTCTTCTGGATGGTCAACAACCTAACAACCTAAGTTCACAGATCAAAATTTGAGAAAGAGAAGAGCCATATGGCCAGCCAACGTTTTGGCCCTAGCCTTTCAAGGTCAATGAAGACTCAGGACATAGGAGAACCTTTACTGTAAATCATGAAACTCAGCTGTGCCCCCAGTTTCCTGATCAAGGAGATTATGCAGCCACAGAGGAAAGAGACTGATGATGTATAGTGTGCCTGGGGAGAGTCACATGGACAGAAAACTTTCTGTCAGGCTCTCATAGAGAGCAAACTGGTGGGCTAGAGAGAAGGCTCAGTGGAATAAGAGAGCAAACTGGTCAAGCAACGGCCGTGACTCATCTGCATGGATGACACAGACAAAGGATCTACAGAGTAAGGTACAGGATTACACGATAAACCCTGAGGGGACTTCACTGACCTCATCAGAAACGAAAGCTACATCTTTCGGTATATAATAGGTCTGGATCTATCTCGGTCTTAACCATCCAGCAGAAAAGTATAAAAATGAGGTATAGGATCTGGAAACATTGTATCATAGAGATGTATGTGAACCTATGTTTATAGCAGTGCAATGTGTGATAGCAAAATCTTGGAAACAACCAAGATGTCCATCACATGAGGGATGGTGGAAAAAGATGTGGTATTTCTATATAATGGAGTATTACTCAGCTATTAAGAATGATAAATTCGAAGCATTTACACTGAAGTGGATGCCACTTGAACGTATACTCATAAGTGAAATAAACCAGACACACATGTGTAAATATCGTATAGTCTCCCTAGTATAACAAGCGAAAAGCAGAAATACAAAAGGAAACGTACAACAACAAAAATCAATTGAGTCCAAGAAGGCAAAGTTAATGGCATATGCTGCAGGATACTAATCAGCTTTTCTTCTGGATTGTTAACAACCTAAGTTCACAAGTCAGAGTTGGAGAAATAGAAGAGCCACAAGGCCAGCCAACATTTTGACCCTAGCCTTTCAAGGTCAGCAAAGACTCAGGACATAGGAGAACCTGTACTGCAACATCATGAAACTCAGGTGAACTCCAAATTTTCTGAACAAGATTATTGAGCCACAGAGGAAAGAGACTGAAGTTCTATAGTGTGCTTGGGGAGAATCACATGAAGAGAAAACTTTCTCTCAGGCTCTCACAGAGAGCAAACTGGTCAAGCATTGGCCGTGACTCATCCACATGGATCACACAGACAAAGGATCTACAGAATAATATACAGGACTACAAGATAAACCCTGAGACGACTTCACTGACCACATAAGAAATATAAAGTTCATGTGTTGGTATATAAGTCTTGATCTACCTAGGTCTTAACCATCCAGCAGAAATGTATAAAAATGAAGTATACATCGTGAGGCCATAATATTAAGCTGAGCTGTAAATGGCTATGGCCGACAAATTCTTTGAATAACTCACTATTGTTGTGGAATGCTGGACTGTGTTGGACTGTGGTGTCGAGTTCAAGCACCTAAGTTAATTGAATGACAATGGAGTGCCCACCTTTGACAGGTGTAGACAAAGGAAGGGGTATAGAAAGAAAAAATCATGATGTGTGTGTATACACAGCACAGTTGGGATAGATAACGCTGTGTTTCTACATAACGCTATGAGAGGCAAGATCTGCACTAATGGTAGTTGGACAGGATATTATGTCGGCTTCTAATACTACGGTCATCCACTAGGAAAATAATTA